>JAGFBS010000052.1:0-281655 GCA_018397855.1 Boletus reticuloceps
GGGCCCCAGGCATCAGGCTGCTCGGCAGCAACAGTTTCTAGATCCGGAAGTGTAGATCCCCATATTTCATCAGTATTATGATCAGTGAACACTTCACTGTTGTTGTCATAAACCAGATTCCAGTGGTCAATGGTGGGGGCATACCAATTGACTGTGGGGTCACCAGCAGTGTCAACATAGTCATCGACATATTCAATAATGTGGGGGTTTGTTTTATAATAGGCATGGAGGTCCTTAGGATCACTGAAACATGTAGGCCGGCGAGGCAAGAAGCCGGGCATATTGATAACCCACTTAAAGCGAGGTTGGGGAAAGGCATATGAAAGAGCACAGTAGGCAAATGCAAGGTAAGAGGAATAAGACATCTTTGTGGGAGCAAGGCTCGACCGGAAGTGTTGATAAGCGTGTTGTTAACCCTGACACACCCCAGGGGTTCACTCAACATCAAGTCGATTGAAAGGGAGACGATTTTCTGTCACTTCTGGAATAGGCTTGCCACAATGTTTGAATAAATTAAAGAATTCAAACGATGTCATTTGGAGCCGTCTAGGTGCATTTGGATGCGCATTATGGAATTCAGCTAAAGCTGTTTGAGCATTTGTCAGATTGGATTCTGGTTCCCAAGTGCGATCTTCATCTGAATATCCTTGCCAATGTACAAGGAATTCAAGACGACGGCCTTTCCATCGAGAGTCTGCAATGTAATCTGTTACGCTTGGACCGGGTAGGTACCAGCGTAGCCCTTATGAAGTGAGGAACGAGGAGAGCGTCGACTCAGAAGCACGACGAGGTCTTATAGAGGTAACGTCCTTCAGAGTAGGACGAAGACTACAAGGGTTCAAGGAGCTCGTGGGGTCGTCCACACGAGGTTCAAGGGTTCAAGGAGGTTGGGCTGATTACCAACGGTTCAAGTGGGGACCACAAGAGCGATAGATTGTACAAGGCGTAAGAGTACAAGGGAGCTCAAGAGTAAAGAAAGTACATGGGGCAATAAACATCGGTTTATATACTACATGGAAGAGAAGTTAAGGGTAGGCATAGAATGCGAAGGAAAGAGTTAGAATGTGAAGGAAGGTATACGATGACTAAGTAAGTGGAGTGCCGTCGGGACGCCGACGGAAGGGAACTGGAGATAAGGGGAATCATCGTAGAAGAGGAATAGCGTTCGCAGTGCGTGTAGTACAAGATAAGCGATAAGAGAAAAGAAAAGATAAAGTCGTAACATAATCCACTTCGAACTCAACATCCCGTTCCTCTGTGACCTCTATTGGTCCAGGACGGAACGTGGGTTGTCCATCAAGGCGTTCTTTGTATGGTTTGACACGAGAGATGTTCACAACTGGGTAAATTCTCATAGTTTTTGGCAATCGCAGTTCAACTGCATTAGGTCCAATCAACTTGGTAATTTCATAGGGTCCAAGCCATTTCTCGGAGAGCTTTTTGGAAGCGCGAGTCAATTTCAAGTTGTTTGTGGAGAGCCAAACTTTATCAGACACAACATAGTTTGGTACAGCAGATCTAAGTTTGTCTGCCTGTTCTTTCATTCGATCTTGGGCAGCTTTGAGATTAGCTTTAGTTTGATCAAGGGTTTGCGCAATGTCTGTAATAAACTGCTCTGCCGCAGGTGCTTTGGTTATGTGTTGCTCAAATCCTATACGAGGATCATAAGTTCGTGTGATAGAAAAAGGGGTTTTCCGTGTGGAAGCTTGTCGCTTTGAGTTGTAAGAGAACTGTGCAAGTGACAGCCAGTCAACCCATTCATCCTGTTTTTCAGAGGTAAAGAGACGAAGGTATTGTTGTAGATCCCTGTTCATTCGTTCTGTTTGTCCATCCGTTTGTGGGTGGAACGCAGTAGATAATTTAGGTTGGATACCTAATCGTTTACACAGATCTTGCATTACTTGTGAAGCAAATTGTGGTCCACAATCAGATATGATTGTTCGTGGTAGTCCATGTTGTTTCCAAACATAGGACATATATAGTTTAGCGGTTTCAAGTGCAGATATAGCTTTATTGCAAGGGATGAATTCGACTTCTTTGGAGAATCGATCAACAACCACTAGAATTGAGTCGAATCCTTTGCAAAGGGGAAGATCGGTGGTGAAGTCTACTGATAGATCTTGCCATGGGCCATCAGGTATTGGTAGGGGTTGTAACTTTCCTGCAGGTGCAATATTCTGTCCTTTGAATCGAGCACAGCGATCACATCGTGAGACATAGTCTTTGACTAATGTGCTCAATCCTGGCCATATATAACTGTGCTGGATCAATTCCAGTGTTTTCTCTGCTCCAGGGTGTCCTGCAACTGGAGTATCGTGATGAAGGCGTAAGATCTCCATTCGAAGGTCATCAACATTGGGAACAAAGATCTTTCCATTTTGGTCTGCTAGCAATTCTTCTTGCTCCATACAGACTTGATTTTCCTTGCATAATTTTGATATGTCGGTTTCTTTTAATCTATAGGTAGCATCTCTGATTCGTTCTTGGATAGTATCAGCATCTGTTTTGAGATGAGTGACAGTGCAAATTTGCTCTCCTGGAATCACAAGTATTCCTTTGTTATCATCATCTTTTCCTTCTGCATGATCTTCTCTTCAAGATAGGGCATCAGCTTTGCCCATAGAAGTGCCTGCTTTATGTAACCATTTAAAGTTAAATCGAGAGAGATATTGAGCCCATCGGGCTTGTCTGCGATTAAGATTCTGTCGTACCATGAACCATTGGAGATTTTCATGGTCATTCCAGATCTCAAATTCATGTTGAGCCCCTTCTAGATAGTGACGCCAGAGTTCTAGACTTCTGATGACACTAAGCATTTCTTTATCTGCAATGGGGTAATTGCGTTCTTCAGGTGACATGGAATGTGAAGAATAGGCAACTGGATGCCATTTGCCATTTATCTCGATAGAGAGCACAGCTCCTGTGGCAAAATCAGAGGCATCACATTCTAAGCGGAATGTTTTGTCATTATCTGGGAATGCGAGGACAGGGGCAGTGGTGAATTTCTGTTTAAGCATATCAAATGCAGTTTGTTGTGAATCAGTCCATTTGAAAGGGTTATCTTTCTTGGTAAGATCATTGAGAGGACGAGCAACTTGTGCATAGCCATCAATGAATCTTCGGTAGAAGTTGGCTAGGCCAAGGAAACTTCGGACTTGTCTAACAGTAGAAGGTGTGGGCCATTCAAGTACAGCTTTAACCTTGTCTTCATCCATACAAATTCCTTCAGGGGTAATAGTCATTCCTAGAAATTCAACTTCTTTAACACGAAAGAAACATTTCTCTGGTTTCACAAAGAGATCATTTTCTTCTAGACGTCGGAGTACTTCAAGTACTATGCTATCATGTTCTTGGTGATCATCTGTTTTGGTGAAGATCATAAGATCATCAATGTAGACAACACAGACATTGTCCATGTCAGCAAATAGATCATTCATCATTGTTTGAAATGTAGCAGGGGAGTTGCATAAGCCAAAGAACATGACAAGGGGTTCAAAAGCTCCTCGATGGCAAACAAAGGCAGCTTTCCATTCATCTCCATCCTTGATGCGAACATTATTGTATCCCCAGCGAAGATCCATTTTTGTGAATAGTTTAGATCCTTTAAGCTTGTCAACAAGCTGTGAGATCAGTGGTAGTGGATAGTTATTCTTGATGGTATGTTCATTAAGATAACGGTAGTCCTGTACCATTCGCTTTTTACCATCTTTCTTTGGAACAAAGAAAACAGGGGAAGTCTGTGGTGATTTAGAGGGTCTGATGTAGTTTTTACGAAGTTGATCATCTATGAAGTCACTGACTTCTTGTTGCTCTATAGGTGATAGGGGTATTAATCGTCCTTTGCGAGGAATGAAAGTTTCTTTGAAATCTATTGCAAGGTCCCATGGTTTCCTAATGGGCATGCGCTCTGATTCTTTCTTGGAGAATACATGAAGGTATTTGTGGTATTCTTTTGGTACTAGATCTGCAGGTTTAGGATCTGATCGAGGTGATAGATCTGTCTTGGCGGCATTGATCCGGACAAGTAGATCACGCTCTTCTTTCTCAGTAGTCTTTAGGAAAGAGCCTATGGTTAGGGAGTGACAAGATGCAGGGCAACGTGTCATGCGGACGGTTCCTGTTTCCCAATTGATCTCAGGATTATGGTGTTGTAACCATGTATATCCTAGAATCATCTGGTGTTTGCCTAAGTCAGTTACTTCAGCAATTGTCTTTTCTTGGTGTCCAAGATAATTAATCATAAGCTCAGCATAGTGTGTTAAACTGCCAGCGGCATTATGAGTTCCATCAACATTAAACACTGGGATTGGACGATCCAAGGGTGTAAGGGGTATCTTGTTTTTAACAGCCCAATTATTGTCAATAAATGTGGTGTTGGCTCCTGAGTCAAGTAAAGCAGAGATAGTGATAGGGTGTCGTTTACTCATGATGATGGATATGGGTAATGTGATTTCTTTAGCAGGGTTACCTCGAATTCTGGCCATTTCTGGTAATGGGAGCATCTCTTTAATATCTTCATCAGATAGAAAGGAGTACATCTTGCGAATGTCAATGCGTTTTTGTTCAATGGTAGATGGATTGGTTTGTAATGAGTTTACTTCTATGATGTCAGGGAGTTCTGGGTTATTTTCTATTTTAGACGCAGCTTGATTGCCCAGAGCATTCAAGTTGAGCGGTCTTTTCCCTTTGAGTCAGAAGGCATAGATTGGAAAAGTGCACGGACTTCATCAAAAGTCATTCCTTGACAAGCACGGGGTAGGGAATCCTGTACTTGTTCCCATGATGTAGCTGGTTCTGTGGTAGTAGCGTGAATAGCTCTACCTTTGCTACATGTTGGTTTATGTTGTCCTCTGGACCAATTGCAATGTGTACAGCGTGAGGAGGGTCTTTTGCAATCCTTTGCAAAGTGCCCTGTTCCTCCACAATTGAAACAACTTAGGGTGGATCCCGATGATCCTCCATTGTTCCGTGGTTTAGATTTTCGTGATTTAGTGAAGGCAATGTCAAGGGTATCATCGTCTTCATCTATAAGACCGATATTCATTGAGTCATGACGATAGGACTTCTTTTCAGATCGCCCAAGTATCAGTCCGACTGATTCTTGAATTGATCTGATCTCAGATACTATTTCGACATAGGGGCCGATAGTAGTCTGGCACTTCTTTTCTTTGACTATCTGTGCAAGAATAGAAGGTCTCATGCTTTTCTCAAGTATGGCACAGGCGTGTGCGCCATCCATGTAGGCCATGTTGTATAGGGACTCAAACTTAGTAATGAATGGTCCTGTCTTAAGGTCTCCTTGATGGAATTTATTAAGTTCCATAAGAGCCCAGTCCTTTTGATTGGCATGGCGGAAGAACTTAGGTAGTTCTTCTTCGAGTGAGTTCCATAGATAGATAGGCCCTCAAGCTAGTCGGGTTTCAGCGAATTTTCCTGCAGTAGGTCCTTTGAGTCGTGATAGGACTGCTTGGACCGCTGTGTAGGAACCCGGTGATATGGCTGCAGCATTAAGGCGTAGCCATGCTTGTATCTTAGCCCACCATTCATCAAACTTGGCACGGCTTCCATCATAGTCTCCTGGATCTGCAAAGATCTCGACTTTCTGGGAATAGCCTCTGGCAGTTGATGTGGTTGGGGTTACATTTAATCGTGTGGTAAGATCTCGTACTTCATCTTCAAGATCTGCTTTGTCACTCTTTAGTTGGGTGACTTCTGCTGTGAGTGTGTGCGTTTCAACTCCTAGATTGTTGCATGCAGCAAGAGTAGCGTGCATAATATCAATAACTGCATTCCATCTATCCTGATTCTGAGCCATGCTTGAGTTTCCTAATATAGCAGCGAAGCTATTGAAGGCATCAGCAATGGGATTGCTTCCATTAGACATGATGACTTAAGCGGGATAATTAAAGTTTTCTTCTGATTCAGAGTTAGAGTCCGAGTGATCCGCTTCAAAGGGGGCTTCGGGTCTAGGCCTTGGCTGTACAAGGGCGTTCTGGTAGTGTTCAACTACTTGAACTTCTTGTGGTTCGTCAGGGACTTGTGGAGGTGGTACTCTGACAGGTCTCTGTCTGACAAAGGCTGCTTCTTGTGTTTGAGCGGTGCGGCGTTGATTAATGAACTGGAGATGACGGGTACGGCGACGGAGTGCAGCAATATGGTTTCGTGCAGTTCTCTGACATATCTCTTCTCTTCTTTGTTCCTGATTGTCTCTTACTTGATCTGGGTTTTCGGGCTCAGATCGGACTTCAATATGTTCAGGAGTCTCGTCTATTTGGACAATGGACCTAGTGTAGCTGATACGGATGAAAGCGAAGAGGCGTCCTAAGAGCTGAGTGGGGTCTGAGTGTACTAGGGCGATAACCAGTAGTGCTGTCAGGAATACGGAACCAGCGAGGGAGATTAGGGTGATGAGGAATAGGGGTATCAGATCTCTCTCTAATGCGTATCCGTTCCCGTATACGATCTGCGGCTGCCTGTACCTGGCGTCTTGTGTTCTCAATCCTTTCAAGGTCTCTGGATTGCTCAATACCAAGCTGTATTCCTTCTCGAATAACTTGGTGGATCTGTTCAGTCTCACTGACTCTAAGCGAATGATGAGAGCGAGTTCCTTGATGACCGAAATGATGGGCAGATCTGTTAGCTAGTTTACTATAGATGGGTTCCCACTCAATGGGTTCTGGTAACTCAGATGGTGCACGGAGCGGGGTGCTAGGGTTATAGATCGGAGATCCGAGCGGTGGATATACAATCTCAAGATCTGCAAGTGTTGGGGTTAGGCGGTGTTCTGTATATGCTGCGTGTCTATGTCCTAACTGACCCGGTAGGGAGTTGGTATCGACAGTGGAGGCCCTGACTACAGTAGAGGGGGCGTCTTCGGGTGCAAGAGTGGTGTTGTTGCGAAGGGTCCTATACCCTTGATCTAGACTGCTGTCGTAATCAGCAAGTTGATCCGATTCCTATATGGACTCGTCAGTCCTGTCCGTACTTGGCTAGTGTCTAGCCAATCGGTACCTGTAGGTGTGTCTCCTCCTCCTTAATCTGGACTTGATAGTCCGCCGGATTGTAGTCGTTTGGATCGTATGAGTCTGAACGGACTGCTTCTTCTGGTACTAGGTGGAAGATGTCCGGAAAGGTAATGCCCGAAGATGGGCCGGCGATAGGAGAGTGGGGTGGAGATGCCGGAGGTGGAAGGCTAGTCCTTCCTGCGATCACGTACTCGTAGATGTCGGAGATGCGGTAGTAAGGCACTACCAGAGTGCGGTGTCAATGGGATCGCGTGATCGGCACTATCAATGACCTACTTGGTTCTATCGATCAAGATGGATGATGGTAAGGTGGTGGTGGGGTCCCGGAGAGGATAGCAAAGCCTCGGCGGTTAGTATAGTCTTGTTCTAATGAAACGACCAAACCCACCAAAGGGTCTAGTGTTGCGAGGCAAGAGTACTAGTGAGCGAGCAATTGGTAGTTTTGGGAAAACTCCAAGAGAACAAGACTGGAGAGTCTTGTGCTATTGGTTTATAGTATTTATACTACTAGTATAAGAGCACGGACCGTGCAGTGCTTATCTATGTATACTATACTAGTATATGTGCTGGTACTACTGGGTAACATGAGGCAAACACGAGTTAGGATGTTACTGGAGGATAAGCATACCTGTGCAGGCATGTGGTAGCAATGTAAACATGATGTAGGACACATGTTAGTCTAGACTGTGTCCTGTGCCTTGCTATATTCGCCTATGTTCGACTTCATATTTCTCGTGTAGTTTTACTAGGAAAAATAAGGAAAAATAAGGGAATATTAGGGTGAATGGGTAAGAGTTGGCTGGGAGTGTATTTGGGAGTGTAACAGTACCCTTGTTTGTTGCCCTTGGTGATGCACCTGACACCTCAAAAACAGATGATGAGGAGGTGTATGCCTGTGTCCCGGCTGAGTTTGGTGAGGGATCACAGGACATTGAGCACGTGTTTGGGGGACGTGCCACCGGATGGGCTGGGATCCAGCCCAGGGGTGTCCCAGAGACAGATTCTTTGTGATTGCAAGAGGTTCCAGTTGTGATAGCTTGTACCGACGGTGACAGTGTGCACATTGCTCGTGGCGATAGCACTGTCTGTGCCAACCACCTGATTGATGATGGAGCTTTTTCCGACACCAGTTTCACCCACAATGATGATATTGTGGACATACTGGAGAGGCCGTTGGTCATGCCCATAGATCGGCTACAGGCAGAGAACGGGAGCAAGTAGTCAATGAGGAGGTTGCGGGAGAGGCGTTGACACTCTGCATGGCAACTGGGGATGACAGTTGTCGGACAGGGTCGTGAGACAAGCATGGTCACAAAATGTCATGCCAAAGGCGGTGAGCATGCTCGCGTTGCTCATCCACCATTCTTCCATGGACCCCATGATATCAGCTTCATTGCACTGTTTCTCCAGTTCTATCATGATGGCTACAATGGGAATGTGTGGGGAGACTTGATCACAAATGCGGAGGACAATGTCATAGGTCTCTTTCATGCCTTTTATGATCCTCGCAATGCCACGCATGCACAGGACGAGGAGGTGCACTCTGTCTTCCTTGGCAAGTTCCCTGAGAAGAGAGTGCAATGCATGCTACACAGCTCTGGGGGAGACATTGCTGAACAAGCCCTCGCCCAGACTGGGAGTATCCCATAGGCGAAATCTGTGGGCATGGGTGTCTGTTTCCCAAGGGTGTACATTGGTGTGGGTGGTGATGCCACAGATGTTGTTGGCAGTAGTTGTACTGTCAGAGCCGATAACAAGGTTGATAAAGGAACTTTTGCCAATGCTGGTTTCACCTGTGACAACGATGTTACGGGAGATGAGATGTAAGGAGGGACTTGGAAGGGGTGTCAGTAATGAGCTTTGTTGTTTGTGTATCATCCTCCCCCCTCAGATCATTTGATGAGAAGAGAAGGAATGTGGCCTCACCTAGGCTGATTGTCTGGTTTGGTCATCAATTTGGGCTGCATTGGGTGTTTCTAAGAGGGTGACTGGATAGTATGACAGGCCGGGATGCTGTCGAGTGAACATGAGGTTGGCAAAAGATGCTTGCAGTGGCAGTCATTGTGCAGGAGGAGGGGGCTGGTTGCACCCTGGAGGGAAGCTCAGCAAGGAGTCCCTGGACGTTGCGTATTAAGAAATGAAGCAATGTCAGGAAATATTGATGACACCGACTCCGAGTTGGACTTGTCACACGCCAACGAGATTCCCGCCAACAAAGAAAAGGGAGTTGACCCTCATAACTGGGGGAACCTCTGAAACAACCCTAAGGACTCACACTTAAGTGAAGCCTTGTCGCTAGGTTGCTTGAACTGAGAAAAAGACAAGAGAAGTAAAAGGTGAAGTTGCCAAAGGGGAAACTCCAAGAGAACAAGACTAGTGTTCTCTGGCGCTGCATTGGGGTTTATATACTAAGTACAAGTGTGCACGGACCATGCAGTGCTACTACTATATAAGGTAGGTATTCGTGATACTGGGTAACATGAGGTAAAGGCATGTAGCGGACATGCGTCGTGTGCATGTACGCTGTGGCAGCATGAGGCTGCAATGCGGATCTAATGTGAATAGAAGTGATAGAGCGGAGATGAAAAGGAATGCACGTGAGTGCGTGAAGGAAATGGATGTGAAAAGAAAAACGTTAAGTCCATTATAGCTTGGAGCGATTGTAACACTTTCCCCATCCTATGGTCAAACTCTGAGTGACCTAGATGGTTTCGGCGTCCTGGAATCCCTCATCGCTGTCTGGATCACTGGCCTGAGTGATCGGGCTGCCCGGCATGTCGTCATCATTCCCGTGTATGTGAGGAGCAGGTTCATTCAAAGGGGTGGAATGTTCCTGGGACGTTGGGTGAAAGAATGCAAAGTCCATGGGATTGCGGCGACGAAGAGTCCTATTGTAGTGCAGCATGGGAGCAGGGTCGAGCTGATCAATGCCGATTTCCCAAATCTCCGGGTTGTCGGGGCGGACAATGCCAGTTTCCGTTTCGCCAGCGACTGACCAATCTCTCTCTTGTCCCCATGCATCAGGTTGTTCCCAAGCGTCCTCGTTGACATAGGCGGGGCCCCAGTAGTCGGGTACATTGGTTGGCCACTCTTGGGCGCTTTGGGGTAAGCCGTAGGGTTGACCGTAATCTGATGATGAAGAGGAGGATGATGTGGAGGATGATGTGATGGTGGATGGGAATGGTCCATGGGAGCGGAAGGATTGTGACTGGGGGCGATGGACACGAGGGACGCGCAGGTTCCTTTGCCAGAACCCTTCATCAAAAGGGGTTAAGTGGTGAGGGAGGATACCTGGGAGGGGAGTGACATATCGCAAGCGTTCTGGAGGGAAGATAAGAAGGATCCACAGATAATAGATGTGGAAGAAAGTAAAATCATGGGTAAAGAAAAGGAAAGAAAGCATGTCGTTCCATGATGGGATGAAAACGGAGAGGTAGAAGAGCATATAGAGCTCTAGGGCGAGTGGGAGGTAGAACGAGTACAGTGTGTAACCGAAAGGCATTGTGGGTGAAAAGTGAGATGGTTATGAATGAGTATGAATGAGTGAAGTGAAGTCCTTTTATACGAAAGCCACCCCCAGTCTAAAGATCGACTTCCAGGCGATCGAAGGGAAGACGGCGCGGATTAAACGTGGTGAAGTTCTCACATACCCGAAAGAGGGAAGAGAACGCTTCAGGAGTCATAGATAAGGCCCTGGGGGCAGAGGGGTGTGCCCTGTGAAAGTCGGAAATAGCATCCTTAGCACGCGTGAGATTATCCCGAGGCTCCCACGTCCGATCCATTTCATCATAGCCCTTCCAATGGACCAGAAACTCGAGGCGACAGCCCTTATATCGTGAGTCAACGATAAAATCAACCTCGTATTCATCATCTCGATCCTCGGTTACCAGAACCGGACCGGGCCGAAAGGTGGATTGACCAGGCAATCTATCCTTATAGGGCTTCAATCGCGAGACATTGACGACAGGGTGAATCCTCATGGAGGAGGGGAGTCTGAGTTTCACAGCATTGGAGCCCATTAGCTCTGTTATCTCATAGGGGCCGAGCCATCGCTCAGTTAATTTACGAGAGGCACGCGTCAAGCGCAAGTTTGATGTGGACAGCCACACCTTATCTCCAATTTCATATTTCAGAGAGTCGGATCTGTGGCGGTCCACGTTACGTTTCATGCGGTCCTGGGCCACGGACATATTATTTTTAACTAGGTCCAATGTGTCAGCCATGCGGTCGGTAAACTCGAGGGCAGCCGGTGCCTTAGAGTGTCGTGACTCGATACCCATTCTGGGCTCATATGACCGTGTAACTGCGAAAGGGGACTTGCCCGTCGCAGTGGCTTTCTTGGAATTCATGGAGAACTGGGCTAAGGGCAACCAAGCGGCCCATTCATCTTGCTTTTCTGATGTAAATAAGCGAAGGAACTGCTGTACTTCGCGATTCATGCGTTCTGTCTGTCCATCCGTCTGAGGGTGGAAAGATGTGGACAATTTAGGTTTAATTCCGAGAGAACGGCATATGTCGGCCATGACCGTGCTGGCAAACTGGGGTCCTCTGTCGGATACAATAGTGGTGGGAAGACCGTGATGCTTCCAAACGTGGTTGAGATATAATTTAGCTGTATCGAGTGCCGTTGCGGTCTTCGTGCAGGGAATGAGTTCAACTTCCTTGGAGAACCTGTCAACTACTACCAGAATAGAATCATAGCCTTGGGATAGGGGGAGATCCGTGGTGAAATTCGCCGAGATGTGTTCCCAAGGGTGATTAGGTATGGGAAGTGGCTGTAACAGACCAGCTGGGGCCTGATTAGTTCCCTTGAACCGTTGGCATCGATCGCATCCAGCGATATAACGTTTAACAAATGTAGCCAATCCTGGCCACCAATAGCTGCGCTGCAGCAAGTCAAGTGTCTTGTCTGAACCGGCGTGTCCGGCCATCGGGGTATCATGGTGCAGCCGCATGACTTCCATGCGGAGATCATCGTCATCAGGCACGTACAGCCTGTGGAGTGTGTCGTAAAGGAATCCATCGTGTTCCTCGCACACTTTCCAATCTTTACATAATGTGACGATATCTTCTTCTGTGAAACGGCTGATTGCGTCAGAGATTTTGTGTTTTATGTGGTCCCCTTCATCGGAGAGCAGAACGTGTTGTGCTCTAATCTTCTCCGGGGAAATTACTAATACTCCTTTATTGTCATCTTCAAGACCGACTGTATGATCTTCTCGTCTAGAGAGAGCATCAGCTTTTCCCATTGTGGCACCTGGCTTATGTAACCATTTGAAATTGAAGCGCGATAAGTATTGTGCCCAACGTGCTTGCCTCCTGTTGAGGTCCTGACGAGTCATGTAGAATTGCAAATTCACATGATCATTCCAGATTTCAAATTCGTGTCTTGCGCCTTCCAAATAGTGGCGCCATATCTCGAGTGAACGAATCACACTGAGCATTTCTTTATCGGCAATAGGGTAATTCCGTTCCTGCGGAGACATGGAGTGAGAGGAATAGGCAACTGGGTGCCATTTGTCATTTTTCTGAATAGATAGTACTGCTCCTGTTGCGTAATCAGAAGCATCGCATTCTAAGCGGAATTGAGCATCATCATCGGGGAATGCGAGTACAGGGGCTGTGGTGAAATGGTGTTTCAACGTGTCAAACGCCTCCTGTTGTTCCTGCTTCCATTCGAAGGGGTTTTCCTTTTTTGTCAGATCATTAAATGGTCTAGCCACTTTTGCGTAATCTTGGATAAACCTTCGGTAGAAGTTCGCTAATCCCAAGAAGCTTCTAACTCCTCGGACATTTTTGGGTGTGGGCCATTCCAGAATGGCCTGAACCTTTGTTTCGTCCATCTTTATTCCGTCCACTCCTACGATCATCCCCAGAAATTCTACTTCTGTGGCGTGGAATGTGCATTTTTCTGGTTTTATGAATAAATCATTTTCCTCAAGGCGTCGTAGTACTTCCAGAACGATCTTGTTGTGTGTTTCACGATCGTCCGTCTTTGTGTATATCATTAGGTCATCGATGTAGACGACGACGCAGTCGTCCATATCTGCAAAGATCTCGTTCATCATTGCCTGGAACGTTCCAGGGGAGTTGCATAGCCCGAAATACATTACGAGGGGTTCGAATGCTCCTCGGAAGCAAACGAAAGCCGCCTTCCATTCGTCACCATCTTTGATGCGTACATTATTGTATCCCCATCGGAGATCCATCTTTGTGAATAACTTAGCCCCTTTTAGCTTATCGACCAATTGCGAAATTAGGGGTAATGGGTAATTGTTTTTGATCGTGTGTTCATTTAGATATCGGTAATCCTGTACCATACGTTTTCGTCCATCCTTCTTTGGTACGAAGAACACAGGTGATGTTTGTGGAGATTTAGAGGGTCTAATATATCCCTTTTTGAGCTGATCATCAATGAATTCGGAAACTTCCTGTTGTTCTGTGACAGACAGGGGAATGATGCGTCCTTTCTTGGGTGTGAACGTATCTTTCATATCAATGGCGTGGTCCCATGGCTTCCGAATCGGCATTCACTCAGATTCTCCTTTATGCAATACTTTTAGATATTTGTGGAACTCTTTAGGTACGAGTTCCTCTGCTGTTTCCTTCTTAGGAGTAGGCTTATCTAAAGCCGCGCGTACTGCGTATGCAAGGTAGGCGTTTTCTTCTTCTTCTTTATCAGCATGACATAAGAATGATTCCTTATCCTGAAGGAAAGAGCATGTTCTTGGACAACGTGTCATCTCGACCGTTCCTTTGGTCCAGTCTATAATAGGGTTATGCTTCTTTAACCAGGAGAAGCCGAGTATCATTTGGTTCTTTCCAAGATCTGTGATCTCAGCGGTGACACTTTCTCTATGTCCCTGGTATTCAATAATTACTTTTGCGGAATTCTTAGTTCCGTCTATGTTGTACACAGGAATGGGGTGGCGTAAAGGGGTTAGGGGCAGCTGATGTTTTTGTGCCCATGCGCGATCAATGAATATTACGTTTGCGCCACTATCTAGCAGTGCTTCTGCGGTGATGAAATTTCGTGTGTGAGAAGGAGAGACTCGAATGGTCATACAGATCTTCTTCTGCAGATTTGTGCTGCGTATGCACACTTCTTCCCGGATTTTAATGTCGGTGTTTGAAAGTGAATTAAGTACAGGTGTGAAGCCCCTGCCGAGCTCCACTGAGGGAGACCCACTTGGCATTTCAGATCATTCATTGTCTGATTCTTCAGACTCTTCACCAGCCAGTGGCAAAAACCTGTTATCGTCAGTTAGTTTAAATCTTACCCTTTTCGTATCCACATGAACACCCGGTGCATTCAAGTGGCTTTCCCTTTTCCCTTCTTGGATTCTGTAACTTGGAGATCAAAGAAGTATGCCTTCATTTCGTCATATGACATGCCGCGGATAGCCTGATCCGGGCTGCGTGACTCATTGTCCCACGAGGTGGAACCTTCTTCTTCGATATCCCTGACCTTCCTGTTGCCTCGTTTACAACTCTTTTTGTGTCCTCCACCGAGGTACTTGCAGTCTGGACATGCGAGTTTCGGTTTGGGACATTCCTTTACGAAGTGACCTCCTCCACAGTTGTAGCACTTCATCGGTGCTCTGGACATTGATGCAGAGGGACGACGCTCGAAGGCGTCTATGTCCATTGCGTGAGGATCTCTGGATCTTTGGCTATTGCTGCCGTGTAGGAAGGTTATTAACTGCTTCCGTGTACCGATCTCTCTGATCTTCTTTAGGTAATCGATCACTGTGTTGGGGCGTGGCCCTTCCATAATGATCCGATCTATTATCGAGCATTGGACATTTTGCTCGATTAGTTCCAACAGATGGGAGGTGTCCATTCCTGTCTGTGGTTCATATCTTTGGAAGTCGATGATCCAATCATCTATGGGTGTTGACTCCGTTTGTTTAAGGGCTTTCAGCTTCTGCCTGGCCCACTCTTGTTGATTGACAGAACGGAAAAGGGCTTCGACTTCTGTTTCCAATTCTGCCCATGTGTATGTATCGCCGTTTAATAGACGATCTATCCTTGTGCGGGCAAAGCCGCCTGCCTTTTGTCCCTCAAGGCGTGATAGCACAGCTGTCACTGCCTTGTGTGAACCTTGTGGGAATACGGTGGGGTTCTCGCCTATCCAGGCTTTCATCTTAGTCCACCATTCTTCGAACTTTCCTTTTGACCCGTTAAAGTTTCCAGGGTCTTGGAATACTTTGCTCATTTTGGGTACTGTTGGCTGTGCTTGCGCCGCCAACTGCTGCTGTTGCAATGTATGGATCTGTCCCAGACATGCTTGTACGTTATGGTGTTGTATGTCCCTTTCTGCGATGAAGAAATCGAACATAGCAAGGAGTTCCTGCGTAAGGACTCCATTGACATTGTTGTTTACGAGATTCTGCTCGAATAGTCCTCGATCGAAAGCTGTTGCCATTGCGTGATACTATCTAGATACGAGGAGATAGAGGGGGGTTTGGTATGCGTAAGCGGCGTGTACGTGGTTCCGCTGTGTGTGGTGCTAATGTAGGGCATCTCTTTGCCTTGTAGCACTTCTTCCTTGGCCTAAGGTATGGTGCAAACTGTAATTCGTCTTCGAATGGCCAAAGAACCCTTGGTTCTTCTTCTCTTATCTTAGTGGCTGCTGGCCACACTTTCCTCTGTCGAGGTCTTTGGACTCGGTGATACGGGGTTGGTTCCCTTTCCCTGATCCGTTCTCTCCTAACTCGGTCCACTAGCCCTTCGACGAGCCAATCGACTACTCTCTCCGGCACGAATAAGGGCACTAATGCCTGCGGGATCTGCTGGTGTGCTGGCGGGTCGAACTCGTTCGGGTCGTAGCTTTCGCTGCGTTCCGATGGGGCGTGGGGTGCGACTGGCGCTCCCTGTAGACTCTCGTAGTCCGAGAGGACGAGAGACGATGGGTGGGGACTTCCTAGCTCCTGCGCTTGTCCTGTGTGCGCCGGCTGTTCCTCCGCTGCTTCTACTACTGGTGTTGGAGGGTAAACTAAATCTAACGACTCGCTTTGAGCCGACCTGAACCACTCTCGAACCTCTGATACGTGCCCGTTGGGTACGAGCGACGATCCTTCTACCGATGCGACGTAAGATGGTGGCGCAGACACTAAAAAGATGTCTTGAGCCCCATATAGTGTGTTGTACCTTCCTAGACGTACTGGAGGGTTTGAATGAAACGCGAGTGTATGGTGAGCGGTAGGAAACGTCTTGGGGGTACTTCGATGGTCTACGTCAATAGCCGTTCGCAAGCAAGGTAGTGATGTTGAATAGTCTTGTTCTAGTGAAACAACCCTAAGGACTCACACTTAAGTGAAGCCTTGTGGTAAAGGCATGTAGCGGACATGCGTCGTGTGCATGTACGCTGTGGCAGCATGAGGCTGCAATGCGGATCTAATGTGAATAGAAGTGATAGAGCGGAGATGAAAAGGAATGCACGTGAGTGCGTGAAGGAAATGGATGTGAAAAGAAAAATGTTAAGTCCATTATAGCTTGGAGCGATTGTAACAACCTCTGCCAATACCCCACTTTGTGGTGGCACAGCTTCGAGTCAATACATAGTGTTATGTGTAGGCTGTGAGACATGATTGCCTTATTGGGTGCCATGTTGCTTTGGATCATCATGGCCAAGTGTGGTTTTCATGAAACACCATGTGGACTTCATTTTGGGCATACTGGATCTAGCTAGGATCTGGATTTGCAATGGAGTCATCCCATTGCCTTGAAGGACTTACCTAGCATCCCAAATTTCATCTGGGGTCATCCCATTCGCTTGGAGGGTCTCTGCTGGGACACCATAACCCAGTAATCTAATTAAGGCCTTCTCATGGACAAACACAACACCGACGTGCACATGCACTTCCAGTGAGTCCCAGACCCCTTATAGAAGCTTCCAGGTATAGCAGAAAAAGGTCCCCTACATTCACAACTCCACCCTTTCCACCTGCCATCACCCCTCTACCCACTACCAATGGCAATGCAGCCATGCCACACATAACCCTCGCTACACCAGCTTCTAAATCCATTTCTAATTGCCCCATTGTCCTCGCAGCACTCTCAAATGGCAAGCTGAAGGATCTGCTCCATTCAGATGATACACAGGTCATGATGGCTGCCTTGCAGTCAATGAATGTGCGTTGTTGAATGTCTCACTCTTCTGCCTGCCCACCCTCTGATAGGCAGCCATGTTCGAGTGGACTGACAATGGCAAAGCCCTTAGTGTCACTGGATCTTGTGTCAAGCTTTTGCTTTCTCAGTCAGGCACAAAACTCTACCTGCCAATGCTCACACTGCCACATGCTTCCTCACTACTGTGTGTACCCTAATCTCGCTGTCTGTTAACCTGTCTCTGTCAGACCATACCATCCTTGCGGGTAATGCACACATAAAACAGTATCCCCAGGCCATTGGATCACTGGTCAAATCCCTCTCAAATATTGGTGTAGACGTTAACTATCTTGGCAGCAATGATTGTCTTCCCCTTTCCATTGCCACCACCAATCTCTCAGGTGGCACCCTCTCCCTCAATGCCTCCATCTCCTCCCCATGCACCTCCTCCATCCTCCTCTATATACTCTATGCCCAACAAGACACTACACTTGTCCTCACTGGCAAGGTTGTCATCTCCTGGCTCTACATTGACATGACCATTGAGCTCATGCATGACTTTGGCATCCACATTGTTCATGAGCATGACCCGAGACTGGCACACCGCTCAGCATGTACAAAATCCCATGTGGAGTGTACACTGTTCATGAATCTGGCATCTTCACCATCAAATCGGACACATTGAGCATGATGTACCCACTGGCTGTCCTTGCCATCACTGGTGCCACTTACATGCTCGCTTCGATTGGGTCATCCCTCCAGTCAAGAATGCATTGGTCATTGGGTTCCATAGTATCCACCTTGCCAATTGGAAGTCCTATGATGGTACACCCCATCAGCTCGAGGATCTCCTTTGCAAAATGTGTGTCACCTGGCTGCCATTGTTGGTATTGTCACCACAGACAGTGGCCTCAGTAAGGAAGGCGGTGTGAGCAAGCACATCTTGAAGATTCATGGGATCGCATCAAGGAGTACAACTGTATCAAGGCATTGAGGGATCAGTTTGGTTTGTCGCGCAATCATGGGTACAGACTGTTTGACTGACACATGGACAGCCAAGTTTTGGATCATTGTTTATGGGCAGCTACTCACCAGTCTCAAACATGGCACCTCTGTCTATTGTTATGATGACCATCATGTCACAATGGCATTTTGCAGAAAAGTAATTGGTGAGATGATTTAGAAAACAAGGCAAGATAACTTATTGATAGAGATTCTCATTGACACTCACGCATCACACAGATTAACATCCAAGTCCAATAGGCTGACATACCCCAAGCAAGCCCTACCATGTCCATCACACCCAAAGCGCTCACCTGTTGATGACACCATCCATCCTCATCGGCATGCATGGTTCTGGCAAGTTCCACATTGGCGTACTTGCCTTGCGTGCCCTCCCCCTCCCCCCTCGATTTCAATGTGTACCTTGGATTGGTATATCTCCCAGTGCACACATATGTTGAATTGTGCGGGTGGCACATGCCAAGGGCTGGGTGATCAGTCTCTATGGGAGCATCATTGAATCACCAGAAGAACAGGAAGTGCTGGTCATGTATTCGACCAAACAAGGCAGCAAAGTTGTCTGGGTCCAGCGTGAGCTCGCTGTCACCAGATCCTACCTCAACCAAGAAAGTGAGTGGCCCGCATATGACGAACAGGTCTGGGACGTGTATGTGCAGTGTACTAGGAATGCGTTTGCCAACTATGCCACATGGAACATGGCGTGGAGGGCAAGGTGGAGAGGTTCTTTGGGCATGTGTTTGGATTATAGCCCAACTTGGTGCCCAATGTGGCAAGGCCACACAGGGCAATGCAATCTTACTTTTGACATCTAGGCATCATGCATGCCCACATTGCCGAATCTTCCTGAGTTCAGTGCGAGCATGGATGCAATTGAGTTGCACATCAACTTCTCCATGAAATGGGCTCTAAGAACTTCATTGCATCATACACATAAGTCTCACACCAAGTGTCTGCACTCAGACCTGCCACCTTGCTGCATAATATGTACACAGTGGCACAAGGTGGCGTGTTCCCCAACAACATGCACTGGCAAAAAGGAGTCACAGACCTCCTCAAATCTGCTGCACCTTGGATGCAAATACATCAATGTCAAGACAATGCTTCCACCCAATTTCTTGACACAGACCATGTTAGTGATGTACAGGCGATATTGTCAAGCTCATCTCCAAGGCAACTTTCCCCCTCCAGGCCTTTGTCACCATCAAGCCCCTCATCACGATCAACATTGGTGAGCAGGGTCAGCTCTCGCAGGTCCTCACTGACACCAATGAGTGGTGCACCTACTCCTACTCCTACTCCCACTCTCACACTGTCCCCATGTGGTGGTCTGTTACATCCTGGTAGGCTCCTTGGTGGTTGTCCCTCTTCATCGAGCAGCATGCCTACATCCCTCACATCTCCGTCAACGCCAATGAGTCCCACTCCTACCCCAATGTTGTCTACGTGTGGACTGCTTGGTATAATCACTGGTGGTAGTCCAAACAGCATCAGACCCGACAGAGATAAGTCCAGTTCTTTGCAGACCAAGTGCAATTCTCTGATAGAATGCCCTTTGGGGAAGTATCTTGACTTCTTTCACCATTTGCATTCCCCACATCATCTCAGAACATTACCAAGCATTCTACTGGCCAAGCTTGCCCCTACTGTGGAGAGAGAGTTGGTGTCCAAGACACAATCCTTGGTCGTCCACCATTTCAAGAGTGGCGACCAGGTATTGTCGTTATCTGGTTTACACCTCCTGAATGATCTTGCAGAATTGCAGTCAGGTTGGATGTCTGAAACAGTCAGGCAGTTGATGCTGTGATCAAGATCAGGAAGGAGATCAGAACCATTGCAACCCGAGCAAGAAGATGTCATGGACCCAGATACTATGCACAGTCAATCTATCATGCTGTCACTCTTCCAAAAAGTACTCAAGAAAACCCCAAGGATTGATCTATTGTGTGAGATCGCTGCGATCTACAATCTACTAATGGACCCCACTCGGTTGACTCAGTTCCTTTACCATCATGTCACTCTGAATGAGGATTTGTTTTATCACAGGAATGTCATCTCATGTCATCTCACAATTCCTCATGTTACCCATCACAGTAACCAAGGACACATTCCCAAATGCAATAAATTTCCAGGAATGGAAAATGATGCTATGTAGACATCAACATTGTGCATCAACTGCTGCTTGTAAGTTGTCTTGACAGACACAAATGCCTTGCCATGCACTGCCAACCAAAATGGCTCAGCTATTTGGGGGGAGAAATACCAATTTCAACCAACAACCACACCAGTTTTCGTTGGGAGAGGTGTGAGTACAAGGTGTTGCAATAGCAGGAATCTGGCATAGATGCACAGGATCCCTAGGAATCTACCATAGGGTACTTACCTTAGGACAGGTGGGGTTACTCAGAGATGATAGTGGTAGCAGATCAAGAGAGTTATATTAAATTCAGGCTCAGCTGAATCTTATGTACATTTGTAATGCTTACTTAATATATGGTCACATGATTGTAAGTACGTGTCCTTTCAACACTCCCCCTTGTCTAGTATACGGTAGATACGTAGATACAAAAGTAAGGAATATAAAGTAAATAAAAATGTCCGCACAGTACTAAGACGGCGAGATGAATTCCAAACCAAGTTGTGAGCGGAATTCCTTGAACTTGACATGTCCAAGGTTCTTTGTGAACATATCCACGGGATTGTCAGTGCCAGGGATAAAGAATAGCTCTACTTGTTTCCAGAGCATTACAGCATCGCGTACGAAATGATAGCAAATCTGGATATGTTTGGATCGTTTTTCGGTGACTGGGTTTTGTGCTATAAAGAGTGACCCTTGATTGTCACCACAAATGGGGATGGGACCAAGGCGATAGCCGAGTTCTTCCATCATTTGATGAATCCAAATAGCCTGGCACGTACAGTCGCTCAAGGCCATGTACTCAGCTTCAGTAGAAGACAGAGCGGTGGTCTTTTGTAAGTGTAAGTTCCACAAGAACACACCATCCGCGAATTTCAGGTAGAAACCTGTTTGTGAGTGAGATGTGACTTTGTCTTGTCCCCAATCAGAATCGGTGCAGGCGATAATGCCTTTACCTGATGTGCCGTTATATACAAGAGAATAGTCTCGGGTGCCTAGAAGGTACCGGCAGATGTATAGAGCTTTATTCAGATGCTCTTCTAATGGGTTTGCTGACATGCGGGCGAGTTGTGTAACTGCATATGAGATGTCAGGTCTTGTACCGATCATGAGGTACAGTAACTGTTACAGATGCTACATTTCTCGATTACATTTCACTACTAACACTAATCCCACTAGTGCACACAAACACTACCAAAAGACCACCATAGTATTCCTTATCTCCCTTATCAAGACTTGCCTTATCAGGTCACATGCTTTACATGCTACTAGTCACATGACCAAGTCACATGACCTTATCTCTTATCTAGGCTGTGCACCTCATGGCCACCTCATGGTATACACATTGCATCCTTATGCTTGCCTCATGACTTCCCTCTTGACTCACTTTCCCTTATCCTCCAATAGCATTAACACCTCTTATCTATAGCATCCTCATGGTACCCAGTGACCATGGTAATAACCTTATTTAGATTCCCACAGCCTTTCCACAGCTTGGTCTGTGCTCGCACTTAGCCCCTATAAATACCCCTATGTTATAGTAGTTAGTCTCTAGTCTAGTTCTCTTGTTGTTTTCCCCATTGTTCCTCCCTTGATAGTAATACCATAAAGACCCCAGTGGTCTACTGTTCCTCTCCTACTCGAGACTACTCATTGCAAGTGCTCTAGGATCTACCAGGCAACCTCCAGAACCTCCTATTGTCCTTGATAGGATATTGGGTCGTTACAGTAACGATCCAATGACCTGTTGGAATCGCGTCTGAAGTTCCGGGTTGACAGGTGAATCATTTTTCTCTGGGTAGAAACCCTGAGGAAGAGGGGTGTTGGCGATTTTTGCGTTAGTCATACCACATCGCTCAATGACTTTGTTGAGGTATTCTCGCTGGTCGATCTTAATGGTTTGACCGTCTCGACGTATGTTCATTCTTAGGAATTCGCGTGTTTCTCCTAAGTTGCAACAATCCCATTTCTTCATGAAAGCGGCTTTAACCTTATCTACAAAGGTTTTGTTGGGGCCGCAGAAGATGGTGTCGTCTACGTAGATAATTGCTAGGACGAGCTCTTTGCCTTTGCAATATATAAAGAGGCCAGCATCTGATTTAAGACGCGTGAAGCCGAGTTCTGATATGGATCTGTCAAGTTCGCGCCACCAAGCTAATCCTGCTTGTTTTAGGCCATATGAGGCACGTAGTAGTCGTAAGACCTTCCCTTTTTTAAGTGAGCGGGCTGGAAGCCTTCTGGGAAGTCCATGTAGAGTTCTTCATCCAGTTTGCCATATAGATAGGTGGATCGGACATCGAGACCAGTAATATACCAGTTTTCTGTTGCTGAGAGGGTGAGCATGCACCGCACTGTCTCAAAGTGTATGACTGGGGAGAAAATTTGATCAAAATCAATCCCTTCTACCTGGGAGAAACCCTTGGCTACAAGCCAGGCTTTCTTTCTACCGTCTGTTTTAACATCAGAGACCCATCAATTTTTTATAATCTTTCTGTTTGCGGGTCTATCTACAATCTCGTAGACTTTACGGTCCTTGAGTATCTGTAGTTCATCATGGCAGGCTTTACGCCAGAGTATCTGCTCATCGTGTGGTAGTTTAAGTATGTTGCAGTATGTCCATTCGCGATAGTTTACATTGGAATGTTCCGGATCAATCAGAAATGCACGGCTGCAGAGGTATGAAACCAAAGCATCTCCCCCTTCCCTGGTGATGCGCTCAATGTCTTCTTCCGATGGAGTCGGAGACGGAGGCATCACTCCAGGAACTACAAGTGAGTCCGATGGTCCAGCCGGTGCTTTCCCAACGAGGCATTGCCAATCGGTGTCACGCTCGATCTCATGGAGTTGTCGGAGTGGTTCACGATATTCCCCATATACATTTACGGGACAGAAAGGGGCATGACGTTCACGTTGTGGATGTTGTGGGCGAGCGGGAGGCGGTGGAGGCGGGTGACGAGGAGGGGTAACCGGAGGAGCCGGTAACAGAGTGGGTGCGAGCGGTGGTGAAGGCGGCAGTGGTACACTCGGCGGCGGCGGAGGTGCACGAACCGGAGGCGGTGTGTGCACACGCGGAGGCGATGGTGGCAGTGGAGTGCGGAAGGGGTTAGGGCGACAAGGGGGGACATCACAAGGAGTGAATTCTGCATCTGACTTGTGGCTGGAGGGGTCTGAATCAGAGTCCGAAGACCCATCATCATGTGAGTGTGGTTTAGGCAGGTGGTTAACCGGCCTGTGTGGCTGAGCCTTAAAACACCTTGGGAAGAGGTGCTCATCAAAGATGGCATGGGCCAAAGTGTGCAGCGCGTTATTAGGGTGCATGAATAGGTAGTTTAAATCACTACCGGTGGAAACGCCCAGGTAGATCATCAATTGCGATTTAGGCTGCAACTTGCCTTTGTGAGTCTCGATGGGAATGTGGATGTAAGCACCACAACCAAAGACACGAAGATGCGAAAAAGTGGGTTTTTGGCCCGTGAGCATCTCAGATGGAGTTTTCCAGTTGAGGCGAGCAGATGGGGTGCAATTGTATATATGCAAAGTGTGCATAACTGCGAACTCCCAGTAGGAATCAGGCAGGCAAGCCTGTAGTCGCATGGGTTGTGCCTTGTCCATAAGAGTACGGATGAGGTGTTCCATGTGTCCGTTTTGTTGATGTGTGTAAGGGGCGGATTGTTGAATGGTAATGCCATTATTGCGCATAAACTCAGTGAAAGCTTTGGAGGTGTATTCTCCCCCTGCATCTGAATGCCAGTGTTTTATCACAGCGTTGAACTGAGTATGCACATAGGCATGGAACTGTTTAGTGGCCTGGAGGGTCTGGTCCTTTGTTTTTATTAGGACAATCCAGGCCATGGAAGTGAAGTCATCATAAAAGACGATGGCGTACTTGTACTTATGGTACGATTCTATTTCAAATGATTTGAGGTCAGAATGAATTAACTCAAAGGGAGCACTTGTGCGCTTCTCGCTATGAGGAAAAGTACGGTTAGGCTGTTTGCCCATCTCACAACCGGGACAGAGAGGAGCTTGTGACAGAATATCAACATCAGGGAAGTCCTTGATGTGCTTCTTTGCAGTGCAGAGCACGTCGTGCGAGGGGTGGCCAAGTTGGCAATGAAGTAACTCATAATCGACAGAAGTGAGGGACGCAAGGTCCGCTTGAGGTCGAGCAATAGGTGCTCTCATCCAGTAGAGGGTGTCTCCATGAGAATGGAAACTAAGGATGACAGTCCTCGAGCACTTGTTGAATATATTGATGTGGTTGTCACGTGTTTTGACCGTAATACAGCGATCGGTGAGTAAGGTGCCCATAGAAATGAGCTTTACTTTGCACGAAGGCATGTACATAAATGACTGGCGATAACCACACAAGTCTACCTTGGAAGCGCACTATGGCGGTTCCCTTACCAACAATGTTGGCGTGACCGTTTGCTGTTTATGAGTATTGAGGAGTAGTAAACTCCTGATATTCGACCAGGTCATTCAGGTCATATGTGAAATGCACTGATGCGCCAGAGTCGAGAAGCCACATATCAGGTGGTATGACATTGTCAATTTCCCTTTCTTTTCCCTTACTAGTTGCTGTTTGGTTCCCACAGTTGTCACACATAGAGGCGGGGGCAGCGGTAGTAGTATTGTCCAATGTATCTCTACTACAGGTGTACGCAAAACACAACTACGTACTATCTGAGGCGAAATAAACCGCACGTCAGTTCCTGCAAGTGATGGACAGAGAAAATCTGGTACTAACCAGTCGAGGGCGTTCTCGAAGAACCGCTCCATGTATTCATCAACCTCCATCTCCCCCAGGCTAACGACATCATCATCATCCGAATCGGAGATGATCTCGACGATCCAGGTGGTCTGGATGTGATCCAGGAGGGAGGGAGCAGAGGGGCCAGCATGGCTGGACAGGAGAGTCCTAGCGCCGAAGGGGCCATCCTCATTGAAGGCCGAGTGTTGTTGCACATGGCAACGGGTGGCGATGGGCTCCAGGGTACGGATGACCTGTGGAGTGGGGGTTTCCCCAATGCGGCGAGCGAGGGAGATGGCCTGTTGGGCCTGAGGGAAGGCAGGGGGCCTGTAGTGGGCAGCGCCGGTGGAGTGTGTGGGGGTCCAGGACGGGCTCGTTGAAGTCAGCGGAGGCCAGGTCTATGACCACGGGCTCCATGAGGAAGTTCACGAAAGCAAACGATGCGGAGGATGCTTCGGCGGGGGTGGCCGCACGATCCCTGCGCTTCTTCTCTCCTTCCTCAGAGTGTTTGCCCTGGCGGCGCTTCTTCCCCTTTCCTTTCTCCTCTTCCTTCTTGTTGGAGGAGTTCTCCCCTTTCTGCTGCTGCTTGAAGGAGGGGTCGCCCTGCTGGCAACAGACGTTCGAGACCTTGTTTGCCTGTGTATGAGGCAGTGGGTGGCGTGACACATAGTGCTACCAGGCAGCAGTGAGGACGTTCTCGAGCTCCTGCATGGTGAGGACCTTGTTCTTGGTCGGATCACTGTCGATTGCAGCATTGAGCTGCTGGTGGAGAGTCTCCGCATACTTGGGGAGCTTGGCGACGGTGATGAGGGCCTTGAGGTTATCAGGCACCTTGTGCTGGAGCGCTTCGAGCTGTGCGAAGCTGGCATTAAGTTTGGAGAAAGAGGGACTGGGGTGATTGTTGTCGGGGAAAGTGATCCCCAACATCACCTTCCACTCCGAGTAGGTGGAGGCGAGGGACTGGGTGGAGTACTGAGCCTCCAGGGACTTCCACAATGATTTCCCGGTGGTGCGGTGGAAGCGGGAGACAAGGGAGGGTTCGAGGCAAAGGGTGATGGACCCAAGGCCACGGTCATCGTTTTCATCCCACTTTTCCTGAGTGTCTGGGTTGGTGTTGTCCGGGCGGTCCTTGTGCATCATCCTCTGCTATACGCTGATGGCACGGAGGTATGCCTCCATCTCTTGGGCCCAACACTTGTAGTTGGTCCTGTTGAGCTTGGGAATGGTGGCGAGGGTGGAAGACATGGTGGTATGTAGTTTTCTGTGGAAGGGTGACATGTTAGCATAAAAAACCAGTAAGGGGACCGGAAACCACATTGCTGAACACATCAGAGCTTCTGGTGTAGGGTCATAGCGATCCCCTACATCCAGAGTCTGTTGGCTGCTGCTTTCAAGCGTTTCCGCATCGATAGCGTCCGGTGTTTCTGCATGGGACAGCCAGTGTCCAAAGGCTTTCATCCATGGCAGATGTACTATCGGGGAGACACACAGTCGATCCCAAAAGTCAGAGCTGCGGGGCTCATAACCTGTTGCAATAGCGGGAATCTGGCGTAGACGCACAGGATCCCTAGGAATCTACCATAGGGTACTTACCTTAAGACAGGTGGGGTTATTCAGAGATGATAGCGGTAGCAGATCAAGAGAGTTATATTACATTCAGGCTCAGCTGAATCTTATGTACATTTGTAATGCTTACTTAATATATGGTCACGTGATTGTAAGTACGTGTCCTTTCAACACAAGGGTCAAGGCAGCAATGATGGATGCATTATAATTATGATAATGCATTTGACCTGCTAGGTAGCTGCAGGGCTAGCACTGACAGAGTTTTGGCCGAGGGGATCCTGAGATGTGAATCGAGAGGGTTGAAGCTCACTGGGTACTGGACATACAAATGGGAGAGAGAACATGAATATATGCAATGATGCCCAGTGTGAGACACGTACCTGTACGGCAGGGGATGACTAGTGGGTACTGATCCACATACAGGGCTAGCCTGAGCGCTGAGGGAGTTTTGACCAAGGGATCCTGACTCCTGATACATGAATTGAGAGAATATGGAGGACAATGCTCACCGGGTACTGGAGACATGATGGGAGCAACAATGTGAATATATATGCAACAATGCCCAAAGTGAAATGCATACCTGTACAGCGGGGGATGACTAGTGGGTACTGGTCCACATACAGGGCTAGTGCTGATGGATTCCGGCCAAGGGAATCCTGAGACATGAATTGAGAAAATTTAGTGGAGACGTAGATGTTATGGCTTACTGGGTATTGGACACAGTGATGGGAGGCGGAGGACGAGGAGAAAAAGCTATGATCGTGTTGTGCAAGACAACCTTTGCACAATCTTGCAAATGGGGTGATGTTGCAATCTGTTGCAAGATGGGGGGAATTTGAGCACCAAAAATATTGCAAGCGTCCGGACGTGACATGTATGGTCACTATGGTGTGGTGTACCTACTGGCAGATAGTTTGCAGAATGTCACAGTTCAAGAGGCTGTGACTCTAACACTATAAATCTTGCAAGATATTCGCTTTGGCAACAAGGACCGATGACAACATGTATGTTCAGTTTGCAAAAGGCTATTGTGATGGTGCAGAATGTACAGTGTATCAGTGATCTTGCAAGGCAGCACAATACGAGGATGGGCATGTATAGTATCAGGCAGGGTGGTATTGGAATGACTAGGGTGGTCTCTTGCAGCACCGCACGGGTGCAGCGGTCGGTAGCAGCGGTATTGCAATGGTATGGCATGATGATCTTGCAAGGTCATGCACGTGGATGGGAGTAGCGGTGGTGTTAGAGGTGGCATGAGTGCGGTATCAGGGGATAGCGGAGGTATTGCAATGGTAAAGGTGATCTTGCAACCTGAAACCTGAAAGCTGCGAAGGTGAGGATGGGGCAGTACTAGCGCTGAATCTTGCAAGATGTTCGCTTTGGCAACATGGCGATGGCCTGTATGTTCAGTTTGCAAAAATGCTATGGTGACTAGTGGAATGTATGGGTGCTAGGGATCTTGCAAGGCCATGCGGGTGCAGAGATTGGCGGCGGCAGTATTGCAATGGTATGGCATGATGATTTTGCAAGGTCGCACAGGTGGATGGGGTAGCGGTGGTATTGCAAGGCAGCAGGTAGTGGGGCTATTGCAACCATAAGAGTGATCTTGCAACTTGAAATTTGAAAACCGTACAGGCCTGGGTGCGAGGGAGTAGTAGCACTGTAGTGGTGGTATTGCAATGGAACAGGGTGATCTTGCAAGGCTATGCAGGCGCAGTAACGGTGGTATTGCAACAGTGTGGTGCGGAAGAGAATGTGGTAGCGGCAGTGTTGCAATGGTAAGGTATCTTGCAAGGTTTTACAGGTGTGCAAGAGCCTAGACGGGGTAATGGGTATTGCAAAGTGATGCAGGTTATTGTGCATAGGCTAGTAGAGGTTGCAATGCAAAGGGTGTGCATATTAATGCAAGAAGATGGATTGACAACTACCGAGCATTCTGCAACATGTCAACACTATAACTACCATGGTGTTATGCAAGTTTCTACCAGGATCGCCTGGGCAATGTACATGATTGCCCGGTGCATGTGGTTGCACTGGCACTGCACCTGGATGATGGTGCTGAGCGCAAAAGTGACGTCGCTGTCAAATGCGGGGAGGACGCAGGCATCTTCTTGGGCTTACCGTCCTCTCCAGACATGAGCACTCTACATTCGCTTTGAATTCATTCTGTCTTGTTCATTTCCGAGAAGAAATGTGGAACAAGTGAGATCTCACAAGAGGTGATTGCTTCAATCTCATCCTCGTTGAGCATGAAACAGTCAAGGAACAATAGTACGATGGGCTTTTGTGTTTCCTTGGAGATGAACAGCCATTCCATTGAGCATATAGGCTTGACCGATGAGGTCAAATGCATACCTCTTGTATCTTGGGCTCTCTGCTTGCTTGAGCAATGACCGACTTGCTTCTTCCATTAACTTGAGCTACAGTTCAGCCTAATCACAATGCTATCGCATCTCTGATGTTTTGTAGATCATCGAGTTTCTGGTGAATAGGCAGGGAATACCACTGTATGTATCAAATGAATGGGAATGGAAAGAACTATTGGCATACTTGATCGACCTCCCCGAACACTTTCAGGAAATGCTGACTGCCTTCTGCTAGCACATTCTCTTGTTGAAGGTTTTTGTGCGCACGTGAAGCGGTTTCGTTTGGGACGTCTATGTACCCCGACAGGCCCTCCCACAGTGCAGTTCCTTCAGAGTCTAGGCCGCTCCAGCCATCCTCACCGCTGTCCTCATTGGCATTTTGGTCTGCATTCCGAGTGTGGGTAGTGATGGAAGTGAATGGTGTACTGTATATTTGCGAGAGCATTTGCAGTGCTTCCATCACTGACTCTTTGCTGGATCCGTAAATGTGGTTCCCAGTGTTTTGCGCAAGCAAAGGGTTACCAGGTTATGAGGGGTGGGCGTTGAGGAAATGGCATGTTGAGTTGACATGGTTGGTGAGTTGACATGCAGAAGGACAGGTTCTGAAACTGCAGGAGCTGCAATGACAACAGAACAGTGAAGTTTAACAACTTACCTTGTTGCCATTCAACAGCACAAACGGCGGATTATGGTCACTTGAGGGATGACGGCACAGACAGACTAAGAAAAAACATGAGTAATAGACGGTGAGGACAGACAAATCAACAACAACCAAACAGTGAAAATGACAATGACACACCACGTTTTGTCTCATGGGAATCATATTGTGGGAGCATCATGACTCTAGCTTTGATCATGATGGCTAGTCGTGCTTAAGAGTTGGTATGCAAAATACAAGTGGTAGAAAGACCTGCAGTGTCTCTTGACTGATTTCACCATCATAATATTCCCAGGGCTCGACTGCCATAGCTCAGTGGGAATGGAAATATCAATAACTCGAGACTGTTCCGTAGACTTGGTGATCTGACCAACACAATGGCGATCAAAGAATATGGTCACTTTCTCTAGATGAACCATAAATGTAATGGATGATGCAAGGAATTGCATTAACTCCACAATTGGCAGCATTGCAACAGGCTCTCATAGTGGTATCTTGAGTGTCATCCATTGATCTCTGGCCGCTGCTTGAGGAAGGAGTCTCAAATCAGAAGCATAGCTGGGGACAAGTTGAATAAGCAAGGCACTAGACATTGACTAGTATTCATACCTGATTGCCTTCGTCCCACCAGAACCCTATCTTCTTACCTGACGTTGCGTGAGAGTGGAATCCTAGAAGATGTGCTAGCATCCTACCACCAGATGACACATGGATTTCCGTAACAGAAAATACACTAAAGAAACCTAAAAATGATTTGCATTCAAGCATTGTTCTACTCAGAGGCATGTGATACCCACTGACACCAAACGCGCCAATTTTCCATGGGTCCTGATTTCCCAATGCTAATAAAGAACCGATTATAAGACCACAGTCAGAGGTAGCGGGGGTGAGTCCAAACCAATTCTTGGTAGTCGAGTCCAATTTTGCTCTGTGAACAACTTCTCGTGGTTTCTGAATGTCCATTGCGCAATCTTGAGCAAGCATTAGTTGAACAGCAACAAGAATATGAACCACTCTATACTTTGGTAATGTCTAAGTTGGATAGTTTGGGCAGACCATTACCTATCACTGCTTCAGGATCCAGCAGTGAGGTCTCAAAGCGAATTTCGGTGGAGTCGCATCCAGCGTCATCTGAGTTCTGAAGCAGTTCACGGGATACTGTTGAGTCAACAAGGTGAGAAAAGGGGTGCTCGAAATGGTTGTTCACCCACCAGAGAACTTGGTGGAATATCGTGCAAGAACTTTATCAACCAATACACGCATATCAACAGTCACCAGTGTATATCCTTGCTGAGATCGCACCTGGGCCAATGGTCATGAGGGGCTATCAAGCAATCACAGAGACTAACATACCATTAGATCTAACCCTTGTTGTTAGAAGATACAATATCCCCCGAGTCTGTCGTTAACAATCCAGGGAAGCCTGAGAGACTGAGCGAGTATGTCAAGCGTGTATAGCCAGTCCTGATATGTCTGTCGTATAGAGGTATTGAAGAATGCTAGGGAGTATGTAGGTGCGGGAACGGCCTCAAGTTATTGTTGGACAGGTCAGCGAGGAGAAAGTGGTTACAGCCTCATGGCCACCACAACCTAATATCGCCCAAGGGAAACAACATTTGATCTTGTTTTGATATAGTCTGCTTGTCATTGGGTTGAGTTGAGATCAGTCAGATGTTTTCTCTGTCATCATGAAAGGTCTACTTACAACATGTCACATGCAGTGTCAAGTTTGAATTTTATAGGAATTCCGGTTGATAGATATCAATGAGGGACAATGCCTGAATTCTTGTGTTTTGAGAAAGTGTCACAAAGAACACACCGGCAGAGCGTGTGCCGAGTCCGGCCTGGGGCATTGATGGTGACAATTTGAGGGCAGGGAAGACATTGAAGCTTAAGAGTGAGCACTGTGGGTTGGAGTCTGGGATGAATTTCTTGGGTGTCACTGCAGGATGTAGAGAAGCGAGCAACAATTGAATGGGCCCACCCTACGTTCAAGTTGTAGTAACCCTCCCACACCTGTCACAATCGTGAGTGGCCCAATGATCAAGTTCATTGTGTTGACAAGGTCAAGCTGTCAATCAGTACTGCTGGCACTGTCACCATGTGGCAGTTAGTCTGGTGACCAGATGGCGGAGTGGAAAGGATGTTACATGGCCAACCAAATCGCAGGAAGTTTACAAGGTAATGTCACAGAGCGCTATTCCCACTCTATGTATGATTTTGCCTCACCCTTGATTTTTTTCAAAAAGGCCTTCAGTTCTTGATTGGCACGTATGGGGGGAGTACACTTGATGTTTGAGTATTGGTGCATCACAGATGTCTTTTCATGTTATCTCCTTGTATCGTCTTGAACGAAGCCGGAATGACTGTGTGGTGTGGAGATACAGGGTAGCACTGAAAATGAAAGCGGGACTGCAGACATACAAAGTGTCAATCACAGCAGAAATTAATGTTGAAGGACATCAAATTCATTCCTGCGAAATACATGTGTATCATGTCTGTTCCTGACTGGCTTTTGGGTACTCCCAATGCCTCTTGTTGGTGCTTGGTCCGTGCAAGAACTTAATGGCTTTGTTGGGACTAGAGTCATCGACCGAATTGCAACGAGGAAAATAACAGACTCAAAAGACAATGGGCTGGATGTGTTCAGTGCAGCTATGAAAGTAAGATGATGGGACTCGACCAAAACAAGGGGTTTGTCTTCCTGAATGCCAGAGTTGATAATTGCTTGAATCGAAAGTGCATGGTTGACACAACAGGCAACCGCAGTGAAAGTGGCACCACTGGTCCTCTGCATGGTGCATGAGGATCCCTCCCTGTTCAATGGGCAAGCACTGTCCCCACCATTCTGGCAGGTGCAAGGGTAAAACTTCGTAGCAACATCGCCCATCGACCATGAGTCTGCATTTGGATGGGGGTGCAAGATTGAGTTGCTGAGCGCTGTTAGGGAATAGCATGGGTATTCCGGAGGTGTACCCATACCCGTACCTGTACCCATGGGTGCTGGCGTGATATGTGGGACAAAGGTGACAACTGCTGTTGCCATTGTCTGTCGCTGTTGACACAGTGGTGGTTGCACCATCATTGTTGTCCTGGGGGAGAGGTGGTGGTGGTGGTGTTGTCGAAGTGGGAGGGACAGGTACCTGGTGGGATGACAACGATGACAATGATGCGCACATTGTTTGTTGTCATTGCTGTCGGGTGGGCTGGGGGCGGACAACAATGTGACGTGACACATCATGCATCATTGTCGTTGTGTGTCACAGGCAAGAGGGGAAGGTGATGGTGAGGGGATGGAGGCAAGGCAAGGGTCCTAGTCAGAGGGGTGATGACGACACCGTACGCATCATGTGGTGTTGTCATGCACTGGTGACGGCACAAAAACAACATGACATGTCCAGTGCTGTGGAACTGCCCAAGCTTCTTAGCCATGTCGTCAAAGACAACCGACAGAATATTGCGGGCTTGGTTGCAGAACGTCTCAAATCCAAGGAGGGGATCTGACATGACCATAATTCATCCACCAAGGATAACCTGCAGGCCGCACAATTCTGAAGCACATCCAAGAGAGGCTAGGTGCTGGTGGGCCTCGGTTGAGTAGGTTTCCGTGAACTTCATGCAGATGTGGAGGTTGTCCTCCTCTTGTATTGTGAGAAAGACTAGCTTGTTCTCCATCGTGTGCCCCACGTATCGGAATGCCCTCCTTGCCTTGTCATCCAAAAGTGTTTCATAGCAGGTGGGGTATGGGAAAAGCTGTTGCACTGGCAAAAATGCTGTGCTGGGGAGAGGAATGATCGCTAGGAGCTGTTTGTAATAGCTTGCCAGTATGTGCAAGCCCTGTGAAATGCAGTCATCTGACGTGCCATAACGCAGGGACTGCAGAAGTTGGCATGAAAGTGGAACGTGATGGGCATTGAAAGAAGTTCTACCACCACTTGCTTGTTCCAGGCAGCTGCAGCAAAGACGATGTGTGGTCCTAGTAAAATGAAACGAAATGTTGGACTTGCGGCAGGAAGTTGCTCTACCACCACGGTAGGAAATCTGGAAACTGGAATGCCATGAAACACATGTCCCAGGCACTGCTCTACGTCCAAGAGCTCCCCCGTTCCTGCAGAACAAAGGTGCTTCATCAGTAAATTTACATCCTTCTTTATTTGGCTTTACATGTCTTATTGTACTTGTCAAACTACAAATCATGTACAATACTACCATAATTGATTCCAAAACATTAGAAACCTCAAGTACACTATATTTTGACAAAAATCCAGCTTAGAAACCGGTTTTCATATGACTTTGGAGATGTTGTGATAGTCAGCTAAGCAGAATAAGACATATAAAGCCAAATAAATAATGATGTAAATTTACTGATGTTGGGGAGACCATCATTGGTGGCAGAAATCTTGTTGAGGCTCAAGAATGCAAAGGCACGTCTGTGAAAGAGTGGGCCAGGTTGGCCACGAATTGCTTCTTGAACACATCAACTGGCTGATCGACTGGGGTTGCGAGTATAATGAATGCAGTGGGGGCAGAGGCCACACACACGAGCGAGCCTGATATCTTGAAGAGAGTATACGAGATCGCACATGATAAAGACATCAAGGGACACATGCCAGTTATGTATGTTGTGGTACAAATCATTTGAGGATACATCCACTTCCAAAGTTCGGCAGCATCTCGGCCATAACTTGGTACTCTCTATACGATCGAGTGGTACTACTATCACCTACCACCCTTTTGGCACCTACCACCTTTTCAGCACTTGACAAAATATACAACTTTTTCACTACTTTACTTAATACATTGTCATCCCTGCGCTATACATATACTCTCCAAGTTGAATGAAGCAAAACGATAGAGTAGTTGTTGAGATTGTAAAGTTGACCTTGTCACACTGATTGTCACTAGGCAAATGCACAGGTATATCCCCCAGGTGGCAGTGCTAACACCCGTACCCGTACCTACTGATATACCCGTACCCTCAGTGAGGGTGTGGGTAAATTCACGGGTACCACAAATGCATACCCATACCGATACCTGTACTCTAAGGACCCTGGGGTCTCCAATATTTTCTAGTAAATTTAGCAACAATAGATACAAGATCACAAGTCTCCAGCATTGTCAACAGTAATCCTATCCCATCCATCCTCCAAAGCCTTATCCTCTCCCTCAATGTCTGGCAGTGAGCTGATCTTCTTCACATTGTCTGATTTGATGAGATTGAGCATACTCCAGTTGCCCAGACACAACAGTGTGCGCATGGACTGTACAGAAAGGCGAGAGCGAACATGAGATAGGAGTAGGCGGCCACAGCTGAACACACACTCAACATCAACGGACGTGGCTGGATGGTGAGGTAGTCGATAGCCATGTGGGAGAGCTTGGAATATGTATAGCACGCCGCTTGTGCCACCAGCAGACAGCATTATCAGTCTGTTCTATGTCCACTGAGAGGTAGCGGTCAATTTCGGACCATAATTGATCAGCTCTTGGGGGCGCCAAGGCTGTCATGTTGTCAAACAGGTTCCCCAACTTGTTGCCCTTGATGGATTCATCTGCGATCTCGATAATCACATCATCATCGTCCATCATTGAGTACAAGCATGTAAACTCGTCATGTACAAGCGCCTCTGCTGTGTCAATCCATTCCGACTCCCAATTTGTGTTTTTGAAGTATGCCAGCTTTTGGTGGGGGTGTAGAACCATTGCGATATGATAGACTTCAGAGGAATCCATCCACGAGTAGTACTGGTTGAGTGTTTTCTTCCCAAGTGATACAGCCGCACGGATTGCAGGATGATATTGTCGGTTGTGCACGAATGTGGTGAGTTTCTTCTTGATGATGTCCATTGCAGGGATGACAGTAGCGAGGTTCGGCGTTGAATGAGAGAAGAACAGTGTTGCGTCTTTGAGGACCTGTCAACATGGGTGATCACGTGATCATGGTGAGCTGTGCCTGCTTATGTCATACAACCATTCTCACACTGTACCTTCAGCACATCAGCCAATTGCTCCAACACAGTCCACTCTGCGTCGCTCAGCTCTAGGCTGCACAATCCCAATTCCTGGCTCTGCGTTCTCATGTTCACAGCCTCCTTGTGCCCAATGGTAGCAAGGTAAGCTCGACTCGTTTAGAACCTTGAGCCAAGCAGGAAGATGAATGGTCATCGAGTTGATGATCTTAAAGGCCAATTTACGAAGCTGAGCAGTGGGATTCAGATGAGAGGACACAAGGTGAGTGAGAATGTCACTTGCCTTTGCTAATGCATTTTTCACCAGTCGAATCTCTTGTTCTAGGAACTGCTGTTCTCAATTGTTCAACTCACCTGTCTCATCAACCATCAAGGTCCGCCTTGTCATCAATCATCCTCCTCGTCTGGTTCCTCGGGATTCTTTGTGTCCACACCATCACAATCATCGCAATCATCACAATTGTGGTCATCCTCTTTGCTGTTGTCCGTCTTGATATCAAACTGATGAAGTATACTCTTTGCAATTAGGTTTACAACGTGCAAGAAGCAGCACGTGTGCGAAGCCGGTCCAGCAAACCCATCAGTGAGTACTGCCAACTCTCGGATCATGATGTCGTTGTTGGCCATGCTGTCACAAGTCACACTGAGGATCTACAACAAATGAAGCAGTTATCCCATTGATGTAAGTCTCCGTCTAATGTTGACATACCTCATCTGACAGTCTGAAGTCCTTCAGTGTCTGAGCAAAGACCTTTGCCATTGTCAACCCAGTGTGTGACTTTGGGACAGTAAGTAAGGTCCTGTTGTATCCTGTCATCTAAATCTGACTCGTACCTCAGCGACTTCGACTATGTCCAACGAAAAACTCAGCAGCTCGCCATCATGCTCTAAATGCACACAAAATGCAACAAATGCATGGTGATTAGGTAAGGACCATGCATCCGTTGTAAAATTGATCCTTCCCGGATAGTTCCACAGCATGTCTGCGATCCAACCATGAGTGCACGCAAAGACAAGGTGCGCATCACGTGACACAGTGGACAGTGACAGTATATAATACTCCGGTCATCCTGTCTTCATGAGGGACAGGAAGTGTCAGTCCTCCACAATCTCGAATGGTCATAAGCTCTCACACACCCATCGGACTATTTGTGCCCTAATAATATCTGTTAGCACACAAACATTATCATTGGTGCCAAAAAGGAAATAAATCACCATGTCTCTTCACGAGTGTACTGGCAGTGTGAGTAGGTTATCCATCCCTTTCCCTTTCTTTCAAATGCCATGCTGATTGTGCTATCTTGCATATAGCGTCCAATAATCTTGTTGTGTACTTCATCAGCATTCTTGGCCTCATCCACGGCCTTCAAGATGTCCCCACCCCAACCCTTGCAAACCTTGACATGTTTGCACATGTTACTTGTCAAGCGCACGTCCTTTGTGTCCGTGTAGCGGCGTACCTACACATTAATATCAGGTTTGCATCCTTCATGTTCGTACAGTGGCATACCTTGACTTTGCAGCCTCGAGCAGCACACTTGAACTGATGGGCACAGCGCCCATCATTTTCGATGATTTTTGGTTCTGGCTCGAAGAAGGCATACACAGGTGACACCCACTCCTTCATGAGCTGTTCTAACTTGTCTTTAGGTGTCAATTGGTCAGCATCCATGTCATTGTCGCCAACACTACTGCCATTGTTATCCCCGCCTTCACTGGCATCACCATCACCATCTTTGGCTGGTTTTCTGTCCGCGCGGTTCTCGTTAACATCATCATGGTTGCTGTCGTGGTTGCCACTGTCGCTATGGTTATTAATGGGGGAATGTACCAAGTCTGGTGCATTCACGCTGGGGGTGCCTGCCTTCAGTTTCTTTTTTGCAAGCTGTTTCGGAGCTGCTTTTTCATTGGTAGGTCCACCTTTCCTTTTGTTGGATGGTGCTTGATAATTCTCAAGCACAGCTTGTGCTTTTGAGCTGAGTTTTCGCTTTGCCAATGACAGGAAGTTGAGCTGCATGGCCATGGTGTGAAGGCAAAGGGGGTGGTTTGTTGCGTGCAAAAATCCTGTCCAATTTATCACTGGCAGCGGCTGTTGCCAGAGCTGTGCAAGGGTAGTTAGAGTTTGCATTTTAGTTAGAGTTTACATGGTTTGGATGTACTGTGCCACATAGCCTACCTGCACGAGGGTGCGGGTATGGGTGTGGGTGTCAAGCAAGGATACCCATACCCATACTAGAGCAATACCCCCACCCATGACCCCAGTGGGTATCCAGTACCCCTGCCATAGCCTAATTGTTACTCACCAAACAGATGCTGAACGGAGCTTCAAACCCCATGGTGCAGTCGCCAGTGATGGGCTGTCACAGCTCTTGTAATTTGGGTAGAATTCCCTCTGATTAGGCACAGTTTAATATTACTAGTAGTATGTACGAACATTTGTGATCAATGTTGTGCACGATGTGCCAACTTTGTCAAGAGCTAAGATCTAAACTTAACGCTTGTTCAGGCAGAGTTAGAATCCAGCACTGTGACATAGTGTGACTGCCAAAAGGGTGGTAGGTGCCGAAAGGTTGGTAGGTGATAGTATGTCGCATCTCCTCGCACACCTACTAGTAGACTTTGGCGCCATTGCCAAGGTACCATTCCAGCGCCCATCACACATTCTGCTTCCCCCTTCTGTACCTCTTTCCGGTGCCCACTGCCTGAAATCATCCCCTGATTCATGCCAACTTCCTCTTCTTGCACCGTCCTGCCAGCTGCAGAGGCCATGAATTGGGCCGGGATTTCAAAATTTCACTGGTTGAGTGATTTGAAATTTCAAAGTAATGCACTGTTCAGCCAATTCAATGACGAGCCTGCAAGTCAATCATTAATGCTGATTCCATGATTACTTGGTCAGCTATCCATGGCGTGCTGTTGGCCTATTCGGATCTTGTCCAAGTTCCACTCCATTTGTGGTTACCTCCAAGTTACTCACACCCAGTCACCCAGTCACCCACGTACCCCGTCTTTCTTGTAGGTTTGAACATTGAATCAAGCCATAAATAACTTGGCTGCTCCTTGGCTGGTTCTGTCTGATGCTGCCTCATTTCACCTTGTTACATATAAGGCCTGACGAACCCAAAACTGTCCACCCTGGCTGGTAACAAGAACAATGGCTTTTCAGCGGAGAGGTTTCCCCAGTGTCACGAGCATGACGACATATATACTTGTGTGTGAATAGTATACTAGATAATGCACTGATACTTGGTGTTACGCTCGCCCTTATCGCCTATTGTCTTTTTCCCTTTTTCCTTACCTTTATTGACCATTAAATCAGCAGTCCCGTGATCCATATCACATCTAGTCACATGATAGGACACATGACATTAGTGTTACACATGCACTAGAACCCGCCGAACATTTTGCCGAACATTTTTCTCTATAGTGCTAGTTCACTAGTTATTCAACTCGCAAACAATAGCCCCTATCCGCCGAACATGTCGAACCCGTTTGCCAAACCTCATGCCCCACATGCCCCAAAGGAATCCTTATCTTCCAATTACCTTCTGACTCATGTTTGCCTCATGTTACCCAGTTATACCAGCTTATATCTTAGTATAGTACTTCTAGATAAGCACTGCATGGTCCGTGTACTTGTACTAGTAGTATAAATGCTATAAACCAGAGAGCAAGACTCCCCAGTCTAGTTCTCTTGTTGTTTCCCTTGGTTCTACCCATTGAATAACCACTTCGGTTACCCATACTCTCTTGCCCATTGACATTGCAAGCGCCACATAGAAGACCACACACATAAAGCTCTCCTGCAGACGTTGCTCATATAGAACAACTACGAAGAACCTTGGCCGTTACACTTGGCAGTCTGAGAGTTCGTTGACTGGGATGGTGTTTGAGGTAAGGGCATAGTCCGCGTAGTTCTCTTTGTGCCGGAGACATATTTGGCTTTCTTGGCAGGCAGCTCAAGCATGTTGATACAACTCTGCCACATCCCCTTATCAGTGATCAGTCCAAAGATCAGATGTGGGCATACCTGATTGGTTAGGCGAGAAGCGGCTGTGAGGCATCGTGTGGCCAGTGTGGCTTTTATGTGGCAATCTGCAGCCATTCCATCACCTTCCATGGCCTCCTCTGGCTCTGTCTCGATGTCTGACTGGCCGTCATGCAATGCATGGGCAATCTCAAGCCTGGCGGCATGGGGGCTGTCTTCCTCATGATCCTTGCGTTTCAGAATCCCTGCTTGATCCTGCAAACGGGCTGGGACCTTGGTGAACTCCACGAGTTGCTGCAAAGTGAGTGAGAGACATACAGCTAGATATCATCAGCAAACCTACATTTTTTCTAAGTTATCAAAATCAATGACCTTGCTGAGCTGTCTGACTTGACTGACAGCATGCTATCAGTGCTATCATTTATAAGTAATTCATCACTATCAGCATTCTCAGAGCTATCAGCATATCAGCTTGTCAATTCACCAGTGATATCAGTCCCATCAGTCCAGCCAGTAAATCAATTAATCATCTGGTCAGTCTTGTCAGTCTTGTCATCCCATCAGTCAGTCAGTCAACCAGTCAACCAGTCATGTCAGTCTATCAGTCAGTCAGGTTGTCAGTCAATCAGCCAAGTCAGCCCATCAGCCCATCAGCTGATCAGTCAGTCATCTCAGTCAGTCACATCAGTTGGTCAGTTGGTTAGTCAATCAGATGTGTCAGGTTTGTCAATTTGTCAGCTAGATAGTTAGTTAGTCAACCAGTGCATTCAATAAATTAGCTTATCAGCTTGTCAGTAAATCAGTTCAGTCAGTCAGGTCAATCTATCATTGATTAGGCCATTCAGGCCTGTCAGTCTTGTCATTGATTTCAATGACCCAGAAAAAATGTAGGTTTGCTGATGATAGCAGGACTTGACTGACCTGCCCCCCTTGGCCAGCCACCTGCGCCAAAAGCTGTTCCTCAGTGTTGTCGAGATCCTCTCCAAAAGCACCATAGTAGGTGGGTTCTTCATCCGCTACTTCACATCCTTCATCGGCCACACTGGTGACTCCTGTGCTTTGGGATGTGACACTTGACTGGGGCACTGACATCGCTGTGCTAATAGATGAGTGGTAATGGTGGTCAGACGGGGTCTGTTATTTTTTGACATGCACTGTCCAGTGCTTGACCTTGGTGAGCACATCATTCGGACCTCTGGGTGATGAGTGCATCAGGTTGATAAAAAAGAGAGTAGATTCGGTGAGCATCAACATGATGGTAGTAGGCTGTTAGACTCACGTGTCAGTCGACTCAGGCCAGATGTGCTCCAAGTCACAGCCATCAACCAGTGGCTGTGCCATTCCATTAATCTTTGCTGCTGCCGCAACAAGCTGCTTTGCTCGGAGATGGCAAGCCTGTCCAGCCGCTAGGAGATCTCACAACCCTGTCCTGCTTATGGGTATCTTGTCTTGCCCGGCACTGACGCTTTGGGTTGTGGTGCTATTGACCTCTTTAGCAGCAGAAAGGTAAATATGTCAGAAATGGTTAAGTTCTACATCCCTTAGCTAAATGCTTACTGGTGGGAACCTTTGCGGCACTGACACTATCCTTTACAGGTTTTTTTGTGCTTGGATGTATGGCCTTAGGTGCCATGGTGTGCTTTGCGGTCTGTGAGGTTCATCCTTGACGGAGGCTACATTAGCCAAGGTGAGTAGTGTATTGGCATGCTGCATGGACTCAATCTCTAATAGGTGAGCCTCGTCGGCCTGTTTTTGCATGGGAGTGCGCCGCTTAGCTGGCGCATCCAGTTTCCTGGGATGTTGTGACATTTGCTGCCTGAGTACGCCGGGGAGTGGTAGATTCAATAGGAGCTTGCATAACAAGAGACTGAAGGAGGGACTACTGGTCAGTGGGACAGTGAAAGACTGGGAGGGTGTCAAGGAGAAAGCCAGAAAATCTTTGGGTTAGACGATGCCCTCCCTTATGTATGTTATTTTTGATTTCTCAGCCTGATACTCTAACCATATATGATCCTAGATACACCAGGACTGAACCCTACTTGGCGTCCCCGACAGCGTCGCTCGAGACAGTGTCGTTCTTCCACCAGTACCCCATATCCCCTCGTGTTGTCTCCCAACTCCATGTCTACTCCCTTTCTGTGCTGCACTCAACATGGAAATGCAACCCTTCGTGTTCCCTGCTTGGTTCCTGGCTGCAAACATTGGTTTGGGAACAAGGCTGGTCTTACCCAGCACACCAACCGATTCCATCCTGTGTTTGCGCGGCCGTCTTTTTTGCACTCTAACCCCAACCCATCCGAGTCAGCAGAGCAAGAGGATGAGTCACGCAATGAGACTGTGCCCAGCACGGCCTTGGGGCAACATACCATGGCACTTGAAGATGAGGGGATCCAATCATGATGGCATGGACCAGGCCGCAAGCTCTATCGTAACTATCACCCCCACATGACAGGTATGTTTGCCATTTGGATTCCCTTTGCCACCATATTTTAACGGAGATGAGTAGCACGACCTTGCGACTCAGATGGCCATTTCCTGGATGACGGAACCCCCCCCAACCATACTCTATGAAAGGCACGGATGATTGGAGTCCATTCAATGAGCGAGCTCAATTTGAGCTCACTGATCTGCTATATACTCAGATCCAGATGTCCGGATCACACGTGAACAAGCTCCTGGACATCTTTGTGGTGTACATGCACAAGCACGGCAGCCAGCCTCCGTTCAGCAACTGTGCTGAGTTGTATGATCTCATTGACCGCACATCAGTGGGTGATATCGCATGGGAAAATTTTGGCGTTAAGTATGGTGGGGAACGCTCGGACCCACCTGTGCCATGGATGGATGATGTATGTATATGATGTCTGAATGTGTGATCCCAGCGCGGTCATTTCCCAGATTGTTGACAACCCGAATTTCTCTGGCCTCATGGATCTCACTCCGTATAGAGAGTTCGAGACTGTGACCGATGACTGTTGTTTCCAGGACTTCATGTCAGGGGACTGGGCATGGGATGAAGTGGTAAGTACCGGTTTAGTCACAGTGCAATCTCTCATTGCTAATATCCACATAGGACATGATTGCTGAAGACCCCATGACACATGGAGCCACACTTATACCCATTGTTCTTGGATCTGACAAGACCACCGTGTCAGTGGCCACTGGGCAACACGACTACTACCCTCTGTACCTCTCCATTGGCAATCTTCACAACACAGCACATTGTGCTCACAAGAATGGCATCAAATTGATTGCATTCCTTGCCATGCCTAAAAGTAAGTCGGCGCCTTGATCCCGCATGCCACTCACATGCTGACGTGCGCACTAGCTACCAAGGAGCATTCCACGATGCCAGCATTTCGGAAATTCTGTCAACAGTTGTTCCACTGCTCACTGGCAAAAATTCTTGAGCGGTTGAAAGTCTTCATGTCCAAATGGAAGGTGTTGCGGTTCGCTGACGGCTACTTTCGTTGGGTCATTTTTTCACTCGGTCCCTACATTGCTGACTATGAAGAACAAGTACTGTTTGTACGAACTAGCACGAATCCAGCTCAGCGATCGTCACGATGGTGAGAAACGCTGTAGATTACCTAGCACAAATCCAGCTAGGACATACAGATGAGCTACAATGCTGATACGTGCGAGTAAGAATGACATACCTCAGCAATCGTCACGATGGTGAGAAACGCTGAGGAAAGAGAAAAGAAGGTTTCGGAATCTAAAGTATGCAATGTGTTACGTAATGCTACACGGATGCGGACGAAGTGCCAGGTGACAACAATGAGCAATCTAACACTGTTGGCGTGCATTGTACACAACTGGTGTCCAAAGTAAGTCGGATTTCACTGGCAAGCCAACGCATCACACAGCCTCATTGTGCCTGAAAATCAGATGTATGGCCATGAATAAGAAGCTCGATGAAGATGCAGTCTACCGCTGCCGGGAACATACTGATCTCCTGGTGGAAGATTTCGACACAGGGGTCTTGTGGAATGAATATGGAATTGTGGCCGATCTAGTTGTATGTAATCTCATGGATGTAACCCATTAACCTCACTAACCATTAGCTGTTAGCCATTCACAAATGACTTCCCCCGCGCAGACATATACAAACTGCTTTCCCCGGATCTTCTACATCAAATCATCAAGGGCGCATTGAAAGACCATTTGGTCGACTGGGTTGAGAAGTACATTGGATTGTGGTATGGCCATGTGCTTGCTCAAGTCATACTGGACGACATTGACCACCAGTGAGCTTCATGTTACGCTCGGGTTCCAGCCAAGCCAACCCCATGGTTAGAATAGCAGCGGTCGCACCATTCGCTGGTCTGCGCTGCTTTCCACAGGGCCATAACTTCAAACAATGGACCAGCAACGACTCCAAGGCATTAATGAAGGTATTGAAATTCGTAGTTGCTCTATACTATGTGAGGCTTATAGTATCTATAGGTCTATCTCCCGGCTATTGAAGGTCATGTCTCCTCTGAGATGGTGCGTGCCATCCGCACCTTCTTGGAATTTTGTTACCTCGTATGGCGGAACATCATCATGGAGCAGACCATTGGTCAAATCCAGGAGGCTCTAGATCAATTTTATCAATACCGTGAGGTCTTCATGGATGAGCAAGTAGTGACGACATTCTCGCTTCCCCAGCAGCACTCCGTGAAGCATTACATCGACATGATTCGACAATTTGGAGCACCTAACAGGCTCTGTTCCTCGATTACAGAATCCAAGCATATCAAGGCTGTCAAAGAGCCCTACCGGCAGATGAACCGCAATCAACCCCTCGATCAGATGCTCATCATCAATCAATGACTTGACAAGCTTTTGGCAGCACGCTCGGACTTCACAGCACGTGGTATGTTGGATAGCCATATCCTCGCTGATATTCTAGCAAGCACCCAGGCAAATACACTGGGTATAGGTCAGTGGTTCCCCACTGCACGAAATTCCATTGACACATGACATTAAGAGCCTGAGCCGCCACCTAATGAGCCACCCTGTGCATCATATGAAGATGATGTCCACAGTTCGGAGCCTGTTGATGCAGATCCAACGGTGGTCGAGGTGCATGTCAACCTTGCTCATACAAACCATAGGTGGTCCAGGGTCTGTTGGGATGTCAGGACTGATGCCTCTGGTCTTTTAGAACGCACCTGAGCACGGAATGTGCTTCAGCTCAGGACAGAGCTACGTATCCCCAACTTCGCCAGTATCCTGTCAAGATTTCTATTTGAACAACAACACCAAGACAGCGACACAAGGGAACTATTTGACTCTAGTACCCGAATGGATTATCCCCAGTATGAAGGGAAAATCCAAGTCTTCAACTCAGCTTCTGCTATGTTCTACGCACCAAGTGATGTCAGCGGCATCCATGGGATGCATCAGGAATTCATCTGCTCCACTCCACTCTGGCGAAATGAAGCACCACGGTTGGACTGTGTGTTTGTCAATGCAAACCCAGAGTCATCATCGATGAATGGGTTAGAGGTGGCACGCATTCTGGCATTTTTTTCTTTCCATTTTCAGGGGGCTTATTATCCATGTGCGGTCGTGCATTGGTATGATCGGGTTGGGGATGAACCCGACAATGATACTGGAATGTGGTTGGTGTGCCCACAGTTCGACTCGCAGCATCAACTATTTTAGTACCTCCGCTACCACATCTACTGTGTCAAACCCAGCTCCTGGGCGACCCAAGAAGGCCCAACTTCCCAAGGAGTTGACAGAGGACAGTAAGTGGCAAAAGGTATTCATGCCGTTGTTGTTGTTATGGGCAGGGGGTACCGATGACGTGTGGTCGATCGTGCGACCTTCAATCCTCCTTGCTTTACCGCTCCTGATCGACACCCACAAAGAGCTGGACTAATCTACTATGGACTTCAGTCCCCAAGGTCCGATTGTGTCTATTGTGAGTCGTGGCCATACATGGCAGTTCCTGGTCGTTCCTGATGGCATGACAGGCTTATCAACGACTATGTGACTGGCGGCACAATATCGGCTCCACAGCAGTTGTGATTATCATCAGCTTCATGCAATGTGCTGACAACAATCGTGAAATCCAGGACATGGCCGACATGTTGCTCGACAATTTGAGCTTCCTGTATGAAGATCTGGATGCCAGTTCGCCCAAGAAAGCCTTCCAGTCCAACTTTTTATTACAGCTTCTCAATGCAGTGCATTTTCAGTGCGTCGAAGGTTCAATGAAGTCCGTGGTTGCTAATGCGTTATCGTTGCATGGCTATTGTGGTATCATTGGCTTATGCGGGGCAGCAGTAAGTCATACTCCCGCTTAAACGTATACTAACTGATTGTGTCTAGCTTGAATGTGCGCTGCATATGGCTTCTGAGGGGCACATCACGCACAAGACAGTACAAGCACTGGAGGGAAAGAATGCCATCCCAAAGGTCCCTGTCAAGGTGAATGAACAATCTGGAAAGGAATGCAACATGTTGTATGCGTTCTCAGATCAGAACTGGGGAGTGGCTACCAGGAGTCTCACCGAGAGGGTGAAGAAACGCACTCCCGACCAGATCACCGCCATTGTCAATGCCGCACGCGAGACCATCATGACCCTTAGCTTGGGACCCAAGGATGAAACTATCGGGTCATCGTCAACGCACAACCCAAACAGACAGGGGACCATGTATGCGAATATATGTAAGTCTGACCAGCTTGCTGTACCGTAGCTAACTGAGTGCTTGTAGAAATCCGAACATGCAATCAGATGCTCAGCCGTCTATTCCTTGCCTATCTGCGGGCCGATCAAACTTGATACCCTCAGCATCCATATATTCCCTCCCTCTCTCAATGGACTCTTTCCTTGGTTTTTCTGCGGGCCAACCTGACTTGATACCCTCGGCATCCATATATTCCCTCCCTCCCTCAATGGACTCTTTCCTTGGTTTTTCTGTGAACCGACCTGACTTGATACCCTCGGCGTCCGTGTAGTATCTGCTCACTTTCTCAATGGACTCTCTTCTTGGCGAGCTCCAAAAGCTTTCAGTGTTTGTTCTTCCTTTTGGTCTCATAGCATTCTCCCCGCTTGTGATAGATGGTATTTTTCCTGCTCGTTTATTGCCACTACTTTTTTTTACTTACAGTATGAGAGCCGGCATGTTGTGGCATCATTACTTAATTACTACTTTTTTCGTGACTTAGGGCTCATTCGGTATCCCTCCAACAAGCTGGTTAGGATAGGTTAGGATAGTAGCCGAGTATAAGCGCACACTTAGCTGAGTCTCAACCTTGTTTGGATGCCACTACTACTACCCCTCCGACCTGAGCAGCGACGACGGATCCTCCGTCACCTGGCACTCCTATTCAACATCATCATCATTGCTGTTACCAGCATCATCAGTTCCACCGCTCTCGAACCTCCTTCCCGCAGCAAACCAGAACCATATCACACATCTGCCCTTTCGGGTGAAGGGTGGCTGCTGGAACTCCTCACAGGCCACCCGGAACGCATCCGGAACGAACTTGGCATGTACGCGGACACGTTCAATTGCCTTGTCTTGTATCTCAGAGCCTGTGGCTATGTCGATTCGAGGTTCGTGTCGCTAGAAGAACAGCTGGCAATTTTCCTCTACACCTGTGTCACTGGTCTCACCGTGACCCATGTCGGGGAACGGTTTCAGAGGTCAAATGATACAATATCACGGTAGGTAAACACAATATAATCCTTGTTTCAACTGACATTTTGATAGATACTTTCGAAAGATGGTTGATATCCTCTCCTCATGACCTTTCTACACCGCTCTTGTCATACCTCTCGATGCTTCAACCCCCTCCAAGATCCGCTCCAACACCAAGTTTTGGCCATACTTCAAGGATGTCGTTGGGGCTGTTGATGGTAGCCACATTCCGATATCACCACCCGGCCATCGGGCCACTGCTTATCGAAACCGGAAAGGTTTCTTGTCGCAAAACTGTCTCTTTGTATGCGGGTTCGACCTTGACTTCAAGTACACACTTTGTGGATGGGAGGGATCAGCATCGGATGTTCGGGTATATGAAGATGCACTTACACGCGGCCTCAACATTCCCGAGGGGAAATACATCCTCGGTGACCTTGGTTACCCTTTCAGAGGTCACTTGCTCGTTCCCTACCGAGGCGTGCGATACCATTTGGCTGAATGGGGCCGCGCGAATGTTCGGTACAATCACCTTTCATTTCATTCCTTTCAGTGAGCTAATAAAATCTAGGCCGTCCACCAAGGAAGAACTGTTCAATTTGCGGCATGCATCGTTACGAAACGTTATCAAGCGGGCCTTTGGCATACTGAAAAATCGGTTTCGCATTCTTCAATTACCTCAAAAATACCCTCTCGAAATTCAGATCCGCCTTCCCGCCGTGCTATCCGCCCTGCACAATTTCATACGCCGTTACAAATCCGTCGATGACAGATACAGGAGGGAGGAGGATGACGTCGAGTTCGAAGATCCTGAAGAGAACATGACATTGCGTGATGGTATTGCTGACGCGATGTGGGACGATTATACTCTCAGACATCAATCGGACTCGGAAAACTCGGAAAACTCAGAGATGGACATTGAGTTTATCGACTTGGACGTTGATGTTGAGTTTGATGATGGCGACGACAATTGATTACATGTAATTCGCTACATGGTATGCAAAGCTACACGTCTACACGGACATGGACAAACTACATGTTGGTGTCAAAATTGAACGGTGTTGCGTTGTACAAAAATTCACTGTCACAAAAAGGATTATACGACATATTGGCCTCGTTTGACTGAATGGCACCCGAACTGCTAGACCCAACAACGCAAGAGCTGTCTAGCTGACCGACCTGAGCACCCGAAAAAAAAACCTGTGCTCTGGGTGGGTGGCAGCTGACTTGGACCACTCAACTCGCCGAGTGAGGGAACATTTCCATCTGACTGACCGGTATAAACACCCGGCTGAGCAGTCTGAGTGCCTGAAAAAAAAATTGTGCTTGACGGCTCGGGTGGCAGCTGACCGTACGTCTCTTGGTACCAATTGTACACGAACGACTTTCGAAGCTCAGGATTTGTCAGCTCGATGTAGACCTGGCAGAGATCTTTGTCTTTGACGAAAGCATAGGCAAGTTTGCCACGAATCTCGGCAGTAAAGAGGTGGTTGTCGTTGTTGAGCATTGCCGATGCTTCACGAACGATGTTGGGGGGGTCACGGTGTTCCGGTTCAGTTTGTAGTATATCCGTGATACCAGACATACAATCGGTGGCGCGAGACAATACACCTACCACACCATTCAGTGCGGCAGCATTTGCCATTGAAGATTCGGCTTGGGAGACGCGGGACCGTTTGCTTGCTCCTACAGATGAGGTACGACATGATGTCTTGTGGGAGAGTGACGTGGCAGGGGTATGTGCTCTGGATTTGCGTTTGGATGCGTTGAGGCTGGTGCGAGATGAGGAGGGTCGGGGGTAGGGAGATGATGCGTCTGAAAATGTGCGGTGGTCACCTGAAGACCGAGAGCGTGTGGGAGCTGAGGTTGGAACAACAATCCCTTCGAGCGCTGAGACAGCAGTGTCAACAGTGTCAAGTTGGAGAGAAGGATTGCCGGTGGTGGAGAACATGTCCCGTCCGACCTGCAGCAGCGCATCGACATCGATATTTGCGATGTTTTGTATTGCGTCAAAGGGCAAGTCGTTGCTTTGGAATGCTGGAGTTCCCACGGTACTCAGATTTGCCAGGTTGAGGGATGGGTCTACCCCCGCTGCATGGGTAACATTGCCCTCGGCGCCTGCGTTGGGAGCGAGTAACACCATCTTGTTGTAGAACAGCCAGCCCCTATTTTTAAACTGTGCCATGTCTCTACTCTGAATAGAGTCAGTACTACGATCATTTGATACTAGAAAACGAGGACTGCGTACAGTAGCTGTATCCTCTGCAATGAATTCATCCCATGTGGTCACATCAGATGTGCCGCTTCTAACAATGACACCATGTGTCGGATGGAAGGGTAGACAACCAGAGCACCGTGCATTGTAGCGTTCAATCGACCTTATTTTTTTTTTCAGCTGTCGACGTGTTATGATCAGTTGTTTCTGATGATAGATGACAGCACTCACCGACTGGTATTTGTTTGATACTGCATTCCCGGTCTTATCGTCCCCAAGGTTCCTCGCGACTTCTGAATAGACACTCTGAGGGAATGTGCTAGTTTGTCCAATCCGTGACTTTTGATCGATCAAAAGATCAAGCATCCGATCCGTATCTTCAATTGACCACTGAGTACGAGTCTTCTTTCCAGGAACATTCATGATCTGAAGCGTCTTGAGGCCGCAAAGAATGATCAAGGCGTTGAAGCCAATGACAAGTCGGCGAGCGTGGTATAAGCTGAGATGATGATAGGAGGAAAACATGGTAGCTTAAAGTTCAAGCTCTGGATATTCGGGACCCTGCGCCGAGATGCCGTGTGGCTGGCGAGCAAAACTCGGGTGCTGTCAGCTAGCTCGGCTACTATCCTAACCTATCCTAACCAGCTTGTTGGAGGGATACCGAATGAGCCCTTATAATTCATCCAATTGTGCTTACCAGTTCCCTCAGGTGCAGCAACAAGCCAGAAAAAAGTGGTTTCCAGTAATGGAACCTACTGAAAAAAGCATTCATTTACTTTGTACACTTTTTACTTATTTGTGCTTAATCCTCGTAATAAGTAGCTATAAGTGGTCATAAGTAATGTGTTAGAATGCTGATGTACCCTCCTTGCTTGAAATGTCCAGACCTAGATTCTCCTGCCATCTATATCTGTTCCTCAGATAGTACCAGATTTCCTAAACCCATTCCTCACAGCTACAGGATTCAGACCCAATGGATCGCACACCGTATGTTTAATTACAATGTACCACTTCGCGGTACATCTGCTAATCATATGGATGTGTAGCGTATTACTAACAATATGCACGTATATGCTGTCACGGCCGCAGTCTATCGTACGTACGACGACCCACATGCCCAACCAGTGATACTGACGAGCGACAAGCCACAACATGGTCAAGCAACTCAAGCCTGCCAGTGAGCACGTGGACTGTAATGCTTTGATGATAGTTCTAGCTTTCCTCGAACAGATGGCCACATCAGACGAGGCCATCGAAACTCTCAAGAAGCTAAATTCCGTTGTGCGTAATTTAATGTAATCGACAATCGACTATGCTCAGTCTCCCGAGTAAAGCTTGCCAGCGCGTATGGCGGGACGGAATTTGGTGTCCCTGTGGCAGCCACTGATGAGGGCCTGAAAGTTGTCGAGTCCGATGAGTCAAGGTTTTCACAGACGTGCCACAGTGTTGCACCATCAGATGCTCGGAGGCCCGGGAGGTGGCACAGGTGGGGGAACTGGGGCGCCGAAGGCGACCCAGTTCTTAGTCAGTGTACAAGAGAGGGAACTGAGGTAATTACGATGTGCTTGCACTGTCTGTCGGACGTCCGTCTCCTAGGATTCGGACCGCGCGATAGGTGTGGCCGTACTCGGCACGGTACAGGAGAGGCAAGGAAAGGGGGGCGGGATGGTAGCGGTTTCGAGCCTGCGAAAGCTCTCGTCAGGGGGCTTACCGCTACCCCAACCGCCAGCCTACCTCAGAGTCGTTTAGGGAACTACCCACAGCACCAGACAGAGGGAGTAAGAACGTGCGATACGCTGACCCTCCGCAATGTGGGTTGCTTAAATGGGAGAACGAGGGTGGGAAGGGGGGAAGTTCCCGATTAGCGTGATTGCCAGCAGAGGCCACGGAGGGCATGCTCCCATCCCCGATCCGGCGTGCCTGGCTACTTTCGTTAGCCTAGACTGACTTTTCCGTTCCCATGCGATGCCACACGGGGATCCAACCCGTGTGGTCCCTACTCTCACCGAACTGAATCAGCTGATGTCCACTGACTCTTATTCGACCGGTCTCGAATGAGTGATGTGTGCCCTGTTATGGTTCGGCTAATTATTCACTTGCCGAATGGTAGCGGGTAGAGTCCATGCAGGCTTTACGTTACTGGCCCTCTGACACTCTGTAAGCGAAAAAAATACTGTTCCTGTTATAAGCAGTGCTGCTCATTTGCGTGTTCTTTCCTTTTCCCGGCAGCTGTCCGTCTCATTGTCTTGACATTACGACAGACGTGCTGAATCTATCACCATGCCAGATAATAACCAGCTGGAGCTGGACTTAATCCTTGATATCGTATTACTACTTTATTGTCACCTCGCCCTATGGATGTGGCTCTACCCTCAGCTTTGAGCTCGTGCTAATAGTAAGTAAGGTCAACTAATTTGTGGCTAATGATTGATCTGATGTACTAGGGTTTAAATCAAGTGCTCCTGCGAGGCTACTGTACGACGACAGTGGAATGTTGGAGTCCATTGGGTGTGCCATAGGCTTCATGATGTTAGTATTGAATATCATTGGTGGTGGCATATAGTCAACGATCCGTGCATTGGGGACTAGTGCCCACATCAGTGAATTCATTGTGCTGAGCTGTGAGCTCGTCGGTGGGACATGAATTGACCCATAAGACTCAAAAGTAATAGACTTGTAGTTGGGCTCAGAGAACTCTCCATCTAGTATGTCTTTTGTCGAAGATATATATTTTTTGTGCACAGCAACTGTGTGGACAAGCATCAGAATAGTTGTGATGAGTGAAGAAACCAATCATGAACTACCTTTTCGGCTGACAGCACGTGCAGCCCGGAATGCATGTGTGGCTTCAGCATCACGAGTGTTGATGCCAAAGGCACTATGTACATCAATGCTAACCATTGCTGTTTGATCGTACTTTGATCCCTTCATAATACCAGCGAGAAGTGTCAGGTTGATCCCTTCACGATAGGCATTTCGATGGGCTTGTTCGTTCCCATTCGTTGTTGATGGGCAGGCCTTCCAAATTGCAAGCGGGATGAATGACGCAGGCTGGTAAAGGCCTGGAAGCGCAAATGGAGTGCTGTCAACCTTGTCCTTAAGCCAAGCTTCGACATGTTAGTAGCCATGGTATGCCTGGCATTAAAATGACTTACCTGCTGCCTTTGGATGACTATTACGAATAAAAGACAATGTTGCTTTGATATCTGGATGGGGCTCTGATGACGCGAGACTTCGCATTGCCTTGTATGCATCGAAAGGTATGATAGGTTTAAGCGTGTGAAGATTTCGTTGGAAATGAGCAACACAGAGTCGATAGAACCGCTGTAAGTGATCATAAGGCTTGAGCTGCGAGATCTGGCGGTGAGGTTCATAAATACATGTTTGATCAATGTCGCAGGAGATCTCAACGCAAAACATTCCCAGACCTATGTGGGACCATGTCAGCCATCGAGAAAATATATCAAAATAAAATACACCTGCCTAGTGCCTGTCCTTTGTGACTGTCTGCAACTACCGACTCGATACCTGAGCCATGAATATGCCGGAACATAACTGGTACCCCAGTGTCACCCATGGCAATCTCAAAAATTCGGCGAAAAAAAATAAGGTGGGCATTGGCAGTCTGCGAGTTGATAAATGCGCGTGCACAAACAACGGCTTAGCAAGTTAGATGTGAGCGTGTAAATCGACTAGGAAAAATGATATGAAAACTTACAGCGCTGATGGTTAATGTCCCATGACTCGATTTCAAACTCTTGCCATCCCTGGGCTCGCTTGAATGACGTATCAATGGATAGTCGTTTCGCAGCCAGAAGATGTGATGACATCCGTGTCGTCATGCAGATAATCAGCTTCAGGTAAGATTCACGGCCAATCTTATGAACCTCGACACAGCGCACGTAGCGTTGGTCAAGTGGGAGTCGAGTCTGTTCTTCAACTAGAAGCTGTGCACCTAGTACACAACACATCAGAGATGCCACTTGAACAAACGAATCATATACCTTCAAAGCCAGTTCCACATGGATACTGTTGTGTCCGCAGTGTGTTGATAAGGCGGCGTACATGGTCAAGATTTGCCAACGAAGGATGAAGGTCGGTAAGTGTCGCCTCACGGCCTACGGCGACACGATCCCACCCAAGTGTTCGTTGTAAACCTTCGACAAAAGCCGTGTCAAGAAAGATACGTCGTGGAGTAGCATCAGCAAGTTTCCATTTCATGAGCAACAGAAGCTCATTAAAAAGGTCTTTGAGTGGCGGCGGAGTCTTTACAGGAGCTGGAGGAGGGTGCGAATGCGGGCTTTGACAGAGAATAAGGATCTGTGGACATGCATGAAGATCATGCGGGACATAAACATGGTATCTGGCGGCACAACCATGTGCCCACTTGCGAAGTGTCCCTCGCTTTAATCTATTGTTGGCAAGGCGATGCCAGTGAGCTGTGAACAAAGTGAGAGTGAAAACAATAATAATAGGAATTGACTTACGACACAGTTGAGTCTGCGTAGATGGACTAGCGACATAGTCGCAAGGCATCAGTGGCCCGTATCCTTTTGATCTCGCATCACACTCATGCTTGTTGACGACGTCCCAGTTATCCTCCAGTAATGCTTGAAGGTACTTGGTGTCATATTCTTGCACGGAATAAAGTAGAAGATGTCGAGGACGATCATGCGAGCGTAATGAGCAACTTCAGTTAACACGACAATCAGATCGATAGAGTCACAGAGGAATAGAGAACATACCATATGAATGACTGATTGAACTCATCCGTTTTGTATATAAGTCGCCCATGGCAGCGTCTTGCATTGGAGCGTCGGCTCAGGTGCGATGCGCCAGAGTTGATGACGAGATCAGCATTGTCGGCAAATTGGGTTGCAGGAAGGGCATGAATTTCTGTATCACTGCCGAGATCATCGCCATCTACATTGCCAGCCTCGATGTACGGACAACAATGCTCTTGTAGAGCACAGAAAAACCCAAGTGTCTTCAAAAAGACCTCCCGCTCGGGAGTCTGTTCACCCGCTGAAAGCATCCTGTGTGACGACGTCACCGTGGTACGATCCGTAAAATGGTGATGGTGGTCCTCATACCGCCGTGCAGTACATATCTTAAGACCTTTACCTAGTACTAATCAGTGAGCGAAACTTGAGACAACGGAAACAATACTTACACGAGGTCTTCAAGACTTCGCATTGAACAGGGTGGTTATTTGAGTCACGAAGCATAAAGCACTTGACTGATTCAAGGCCTCCGTGCCCATCCCCGAGGGAATACTGAAACGAGGACTTTGGGTGATGGAATGCGACCGGGTCAACATGGAAGACGTGGGCGACGATCTGTTTGTCAAACTCCCCAGTCTGGGGATATTCAACAATTGCACCCTTTGGGTGCTCGACGATCGCATCCGCTGAGGTCTTGCAATTGGCACGGTGACGTCCTTGCTTGACTTCAGAGGGGGTGAAATGGCGAGCAGGTGGTGGGACATAGGTGGATGCAACGAACGCGGGGTGTTGGGAGCCCGGAGAAGATGATCCCGGCAATAGAGAAATAGTGGGTGAGGGTGACGACTCAGATGGGGCAATTGGGGAGAGTGCGCCGAGTTGATCAGGCGACAAGCCAGAACGAAGAATAAGTTGTTGAATTTCGAGTAATGCGGCTGTTTGTTCCATGCCCGACATAGTGGATAGCGGGAAAAAGGAGGCACGGTGGTGCAACAGGTATCATTGTGAGGTGGTTTTATGTGTCGGCCGTTCAGTGGTGAACGTACTTGCTAAGCTGCAGACAAGGTCGACGACTATGCTAGAATATTGTAGCCTAATTTGGTAGTTCCGTCTTGGATCCCGCGCCCATTGCACCTCAACCACTCAGGCGTGTCTAGATTCACGGCTTTTTGAACATATTGCTGTCAGGACTCTCTCATCATGAGGTAAGCTTGAGACCTTGAACTGGGCCAGACTACTTGATATGTCTTTTTTCTGCTAGTAATTGTGTTTTCTCGTCATGGAGACACATTGAACGACCTACTAAGGCTATCTTTGGCTCAATTGAGGGCAACGGACCCAGCTCCCGACTCGCCGACTCTGAACAAAATGACTGTAAGGTCAGTTCCAATATGCTTTATCCAATACCGATCACTTTTTTCATCAGCGGAAGCCACCAATCACCTAGCAGAACAACGAACCGTACGCTATGGCCTAGCAAGTTCATCGCGGGTGGCGCTCCACAACAGTGGCCTTCATCGTACGGTAGGAGGTCTGGGCCTTCTCATCATGAAGTAATTATGAGTTTTTGAACCGGGCCAGATATATATGTTTCTGCTATAGTAATTCCGTTTTCTCGTCACAACACACACATGGCGGCCCATCTTCGGCTCAATTGAGGGCAATGGACCCAACTCCCGACTCGCCAATTATCAACAGAGGTCGCCGATCTCCTCTGGTAGCGTCATATTCCATCGCTGACGGCACTCCTACACGACAACCTTCATTGTGCAATACGGGGCATATTGCTGCCTCCGCAATCAAGGGTGAGCCTTTCTATAAAGCCTCTGTCTCTCGTTGCTCACGACGTTGCTCCCAATCCCATCAGCCACTTCTCCTTTCCGCAATGACTAGTATCACCACCCCTGCTTCTTCGTTTTACACGGGCCAACCTACCCATCAACCTGTGGCCGCCGTGTTGGACCATGCCATCCCCGATGCTGCTGGGCTGTTTTCCATCCCCCGAGCACGATCTGTTTCCTCTGTGTCTGCTGCCAACTTGCCTTTTCCAGCCTTCTCGGAGTTCGGCCCTCGCGCCAAACCACTACTCTACGTCCGCGCCAGACGTGCACTGTCGGGCATAGGACCAATTCACAATCGTCACTCACACCGGCAGTCCAGTGGTAATGTTGAAATCCTTTGTAGCTACATCACACTGACAATGTAATGTACGGGTGGCAGCAGTCCTTGTCCCTGGGTCGGACAGGTCAAAAGCTACCTCTCGCGACGCACACACTGTGCAAGGGTCCCCAGCACAGCGTGCGGAGCAAGCCAGACATCGAGTAGGCGCTGCCCAGGCGCTGCATCGCATCGACCCCACAAAGCTGTCAGGGATCGAGCAGGATATCCTGCAGAGACTTTCTATGGGACAGGGGATCCTGCCGTACGAGGAAATTGGACTTTTAGAGAAGTGTGGTGGTTGTGGGAGAGTATACATGGGGAGCGCTTTGAGGCAACACATCCTCCTCTGTCCTGCAGTGTATACGTAGTCGAGACTATATACCCCCAGGTTGTCGTAATCAATGTATTCCACTAAACAGTACCCGGTGTCCCAGTCTCGTAACATGCACGGACTTGTTTCCGGTAGATTCGGGAAGCCGAATAAGCCCCGGAACCATAACAGGGCAGCTATAACTCGTCTCGAATATACGACATGACGGCGCCTCATAAGTTATGTAAAAGGCACCCTAGTAATTTGAAATTGCAATTCAATTGATTGTCATGGCAGGTACTCGACATCGATTTAACTCAATGGTGCGCCGTCTTTTCTCGCATCCCTCACTCTGAGACCCATCATTAAGATGGGCAACTGTTTTTCAGTACATGACCTGGCAAGAGCCAAATCAGAGGCTATAGACCAATTCCTACTGGAAGACTCGAAAAGATTCAAGAGAGAATGTAAAATCTTACTCCTGGGTTTGTATGTTCCTTATCCTCCTTCACACCCCACCTAACCCTGTTCCAGGTTCGGGAGAATCTGGAAAGTCCACCATCGTCAAACAAATGAAGGTCATCCACCAGAATGGCTTCACCGACGAAGAACTCATGACCTATCGACCAACCATTTACCGAAACACGCTAGATAGTGCACAAGCAATTGTCCTTGCAATGCGCAAGATCGGTCTCCAGTGCGTTGACCCAAACAACCGCGTATGTCACGTCTTTTATGCCAGGTTTACATATGGAACCTCATTGTTGCCGCTTCAGGTTAATGTAGAACTTATTTTCAACTACCGTATCGACCCGTCGCCGTCGTTCGAATTCTCGCCCGACATCGCTGAAGCTATTCATCAACTGTGGCAAGATCCGATCATCCCAAGGCTGATGGATCACACTAGCGAATTTTACCTTATGGACAGTGCCGTCTAGTAAGTAGGCTTCTTCCCGTCCGTCGCTGGCCGTTCTCACAGTTTCGCGTCAGCTTCTTCACCGACGTCCTCCGCATAGGTGCACCCAACTACCTTCCCACCGAAAACGACGTGCTGCGAGCGCGTCTAAAGACAACAGGAATTACCGAAACTAGATTCACGATGGGACAACTCCAGTACGTTCCATGATTTGTCGCGCTTATCTCACTCAATGCCATCTTCAGGATACACATGTTCGATGTCGGTGGTCAGCGGTCGGAACGTAAAAAGTGGATCCACTGCTTCGAGAGTGTTACAAGCATAATATTTTGTACCGCCCTCAGTGAGTATGACCAAGTGTTGCTAGAAGAGAAGAACCAGGTGAGTCCGTCATGTGTTTTTCATAGTTGCGCTTTAACCGCGCTCTGCAGAATCGGATGGCCGAGTCTCTCATACTCTTCGAATCTGTCATCAATTCCCGATGGTTTTTGAGGACATCAATTATTCTGTTCCTCAATAAGATCGACGTTTTCAAGATGAAGCTCCCCAAGGTGCGTCTGTTTTTCGACGAGTTTAGTCTCGTGTTCCTCACACGTTGTCAGGTTCCTTTGGAGAGATATTTCCCAGAGTACTCTGGTGGTGCAGATATCAACAAGGCTGCCAAGTATATCCTCTGGAGGTTCATGCAAACAAATCGTGCTCGTCTCTCCGTCTATCCTCAGTATGTCTTTAGTGTTTGCAACCTTGTCTCTGGCTTACACTAGCATCCAGTCTGACACAAGCAACGGATACCACAAACATTCGTTTAGTCTTCGCCGCAGTGAAGGAAACGATTCTACAGAATGCCTTGAAAGACTCGGGCATTCTGTAGTTTTCCTATTTTTCTTCCCTTTGCCCGATCCCTTCTCGGTTCCGTTGCGTTACGAGTCGCGCTCGCTATCTATTGGTAAGGACTCCGTCGTCACCGAGGATCATCACCGCTTTGTTAACATTATCATTCACTCATCACCAGCTTGCATTTTCTGTGGATATTCTTGTCATTTCCATCGCATGTCTTATCATAACATAGCATCAACCTCTATTGCTCTGCACACCACGGCTACGCAATGCTAGATTTACGTTACCGGCTGATCACACGCTCTCGCTCCCAGGCTTTCTCTTCATTTGGGCGAGTTCTGACGAGTCACGACGACGTCGGTGACGTTGTACTTTTTTTACCTCGCACGTGTTTACCTTGCTTCCTCTTCTTTCACCCCTATTACCCGGTCGTACAACTTGATGGCGCTGAGCTTCGTGTCGCATGGTTGTCCTTCATTATACAATCTATTCCCCGTTCATGTTGATACCTGGAAAGATACACCAAATACGTGTACAAATAGACGCGATACATCTTTTATTTGTTCCGTTTGTGCGCATGGATATGGGAGATGGTTGACCGTCGATGGTGAAATAAAACACAAGTCTAAGCACACTCTACTTGTTGGTTACAATTGGACAGTGCGAACAGTCTAGAGTCTTTGCGGACACTGTATCACCCTTGGATGGTTTCAGGCCCTCTCAACCCCTTCCTCTTCGCCATCCCACGGACACCGTTGACATCCTAGCTCACGCACGCTCGCGACGGCGATCAAAGTACTAGAACCTTGAAATTGGGCAAACGTTCCTTTGGTCCAGTGACAAAAAGTCCGGGACAGACGTGTACACGGCCGGATTATCTGGAGGCAGCACATGCGTTGCACAAAGCTATCGGGGTCTTCGGGATAGTGGGGAAGCGTTATACAACGAGTGGGTTCTGTTCATCCATGTGAGTCTTTGAACGTTCGGATGGACTACTATCATGTCATTCAAGTTACGTATTTCATGTATGTATATAATGGACAATGGACCTAAGCAACCATGAAAGGGCATATATGATATAGTAGTAAAAACCGAGAATCTGAGCAATGAAAGGCAAGATGCAACAAGTCACTTAGTGGAATTTCTCAAAGCGTGGCATAGGCACCCCTCGTCGGTAGAGCATTTCCAAACAGGCTTGACCAAACTGTCTTGGATTCCAGTAATGGGGGCCAGCGACTGCTGCTTCCGCATCCCCTGTCGACATCTGAGAGGATATTGGCATTTCAGATGTCGTTGGACACATTGTCTAATTAAAAAAAGTTGCTTGTAAGTATAGGTACTACTGGCGAAGTACCACAGGATATTTGAAATAAAGTGATTGGCTCACCTGCATGTCTTGCTGCCTGGTTGTGGTGGATTGCATGCGGTTTTCCGCTCTCGACAGGACAGGCATGCAAGTGCAGGCTTCCTGAACCAGGACTGCGGCATAGGAGGCAAGCAGAGAGTTGACTGTGGGGAAGGAGACTGACTCGGAGAATGTTGGACCATGGTGTGAACAAGTGTCTACCAGAAATAACAAGAACAAGGGATGTTGCTGAGGGGAGAGTACTGTACCTATTAATCAAACAGGCCCTGTGACATGTGACGGCCGCGTCGCTGGCTGTGACGTGTGACGACCAGATTTCGTCCATGTGCATTTCGTCAGGCCATAGTTAAATAGTACTGTTTTCACGAAACACGATCAAGAAATGAATGGCGACGCATACATACCTCTATCAGTTCGGGACGCACGCCCCTCACGAGGTTGACGTAGACGCAAGAGAGTTGTATATCCTCAGGAGCATTGGACCATATGAGATCTGTCTTTTGTACGCTGTTTCCAAGAAATCAGATGTGCAGACGCAAGGTTTGATTGTGAGGGACACGAGAAGTACGTTACACAAAAGAAGAAAAGGAACACGAGTAATGTGAAAGAGACCACATTGTTCAAACTTCGCACCGATCCTTCGTGATTCGTGCGAATGTACCACGGAGGTGGGAGGATGGCGGGTACGCGTGCCAGAACACGGAGGGGAGTTCAGGACAGAGGCTGCTGACCATGTCGCTGATGTCGTCATACTTCACCCTACATGATCTCCAGCCGCACAGTGTGCAGTAACACCTCACCGCACCTTTGTCCATGCAGAAGACGAAATCAGACCCCGCTGCATTACAGCCATTCCCACACGCCGAGAAATCAACCCCCCATGCGTTGTAGGGTGGGTTTTGTAGTGCAAGCTGTCTGCAATCAGCACGTCGCCCCGCCTGATCCCCAAATGCCCCAGTGATGGGGTCAGACTCGCCCTGGAGCACAGTAATGATGTTTGCCGAGTGACCTTGCTGCGTCGCTTTCCGGAGAAATTCGACGGGCTCCCGCAGGCTCGACGCTGCCGCCCGATGCCCTCCCAAGCTGAGTACCACGCTGGCATTCATGAGCTGTTGTCACACGATGAGAGAGGGCGAAATGCTGATGTCAGTGCCTTTTTTCGCGCCGTGGACGAAGAACTGACTGACATTTACTGGCTGTCCTGCAAAGTCGCTACCTAGCTCTAACCGCAAGTGTTGAAGCAGATATGGGTCTGTCCACCCACACGGTTCGATGTTGAGAAGGAGAAGAGGCCAGGTGATTTTCGAGTGCACCCTGCCTGTTCGCCCCCAGAATACATACTGAATCGCATCACGTCAATAGACATCTTATGGTTAGCAAAACCACGCACATCCTTTCTCATACTGATGCGTGCACAGTGCAGGCAAACGAAATCTACCCCCGTCACCAATCTGAAAGGAATACATCCCCGCGCGTAATTCCTTGGCTGCTCGCACACAAGTGCACCGCAGTCGCCACACTTTCGCAGCAGCTGGGCCTTGCAGCCACAGAAGTTCCAGTAGTTGCGTCAGGGATGAGAGGCGCCATGACGGTAGATGGTATCGCAACTCCTAGAACATAGTGATAGGTACGTACTTTAGCAGATCGCGAATAGGTATACGTACTTGGTTCGTCCATGTCCATCAATAACGCGATGGCTTGCTCGTCCTTTTGCGGGTCACGAATCGCATCGGAAGGCTCTGCCTTACTCAGGCCGGTGCGCACGCTGTGCGGCTGTTCGAGTACGCCGGTTTTGTGTTGGCGGCATATGGGAGAGCTGGGTTCCTGGACCCGAAAGGTCCAGGTTTGTTTTCCCGTAATCTCAGATCTGTGTTGCTTCGTGTGCTGTGTTTTTTTTGCACGTGTTTGTAGTAATCGTCGTATTATTTCACTCGATATCAAATGTATTTGGATTTAATTTTCCATTTGCTATGGCTATGGTGATTCATTTTGGCTTCCCGGCGTGTATGGGCGTCACTGTGGCTCTTCTCTTGTGTCCGGGACGCCCAGATTACATTACCGATCAAATTTCAACCCCCAACAAGCGAGATGCTCGCCTGTCTCACCTCGTTCATGATCCGAACACAACGTAAGCCCCGGGCGACAATGTCGTTGACCTTGGACAGCACGTCCGACCTCGATGAAGCTAATGCGATCGCAAGACTCGTTTGGGCAAGAGACCCAAGAGACCAGATCCTGGTTCCGTTCTCGTGGTGCGCTGCACACATGGAATGATCCTTGGGCTTTGGAGAGCTGGGGAAAAGGGATCGCTGCTGGGAATCAGGGGAGCCGTGCACAAGATCGGGGTATGAGGGGGATAAAGTTCCATCACTATTTAAAGTAACCGTTTCTAGTGTATGGGGGAGACAACTTTGGAGACCTCTAATCTATGCACCTTCTCAATCCAATCCCTGCCAACCTGTTCCATTCTACCACGCTCTGATGCATCAAGATTAAGATCTTGAGCTTCTCTTGCGTAATGAAGATCAGCAAGTTGGCTTCCGTGACCCATAACTTTGTTGGCTATCTTGTAGAGCCCATCATCTTTCTCATAAGAGAGATACTTTCGTTGAAGCGCCTGCGCAAAATGACGATGCAAGTGAAGCCCAAAGGGTACCTTGAGCTCCCGAACAAACCAGTTATGAAGACTTGCTGACAATCTGCCACTGTCCCAGACCTTGCCATGGGAGACGAAAATATAAGTGGCATAAAGATTTTGGATCCGTAGCTTGTCTCCAATAGCAAATTGGCTTGTAAAGCCAAGCGTTTCAACGGGTCGAACAATTCGTAAGAGTTTCGTGAGGATGGTGGCAAGAGTAAACGGGATAACCCGCAGAATGTACTTGTATTGCCCTGTAAGGGCGGTGGTTTTGTTATAGCTGCTGTGGGTGATTAAGGTCCCAAGGCTTCTGGATAAGAAAAGATGTCGAGGGCTGGTAGGAGAATTTGCATACTGCCAGCTGGTTACCTCTGTTCCCCGTCCTGGAAGTGACAGCAGGTGCATTAAAGCCAATGCCTCGGACCAAACGTTGCTGAGAGTGAGAAGCCACTCATTAAAACGTTTGACATCCCAGATGATATGATCACCTTGACGAATACAAATCTGGCCTTGCTTGCAGAGCTGCTGAAGAAAATAGCTAGCAGGATGATCATCCACATCTGTATCCTTGTCAAAAAGGAATAAACCAAAACCAGACGTCTCGAGATCATTGGTTTCAGAGGTAGAGCTAGGAAGATCGAAGGATTCTTGTGGGAATTCAATGCCAAAGAGGATCTCCGTATCCACTTTATTGGCCAGGGCCAAAAGGGAGCACTGTATCCGATGGACGTACTCTGAAATGACGACAGTGTGGTTTTGAACAGCCAGTTTTGTGCTGTCTGTATTCCATGTGATGGTTTGACCGGATGGAGCATGGCGGGCCATGCGACTCATAGCCCTCATACATCCACGCACAAAGGCAAGAGGGGAAATCTGTTCTTCAGACCCCCACCGTTGAACCGTTCGCTGCACGTATCTGAAGAGTTGTCAACCTTTGAAAGTTAACCACACTCTAAAAAGTAAAACGTACTCCATGAGCTGCATGTATGTTTTCTCGCTATTATCCTCATCATCTGTATTTTCACTCCAGAGCTGATCGTATTGCTTCAATATGTCTGCCATAAGAACCAAGCGTATGCCAAATTGGATCCGTGCGTAATGGACGGTCATCTCCTTGGGGTTTGCGAAGCCACCTTGTGCTTGAGTGGATCGTAGAACAACATAAACCGTGGAAGGATTTCGAAATATGTCGTCAAACATATGAAAGGAGTTGGATGGCATATATATGCTACGAAGAGCTGTGTCGACAAGGGTGTCTAGTTGGGAAGGGATTGCCTTGGACTCAGAAGAAAGAACCTGTTGAAGCGCTTGAAAGGACTCAAACTGTTGGCTAGTCAAGCCAATTTGCAGTACGTTATTGGAAACCACAGGTGACCCAGAGGCCCCAATAGCATATTTGTTGTGCCTGATGCAGCGGAGGACAAAGCATAAAAGCCTAACCTCCTCTAGCGCATAGGATCGAATTGTACTTGTTCTAGTCGGTCGATTGAATCGGTCAATCATCGATCGCTCTTCTCTAAGCCCAGTTGCCACGCATATCAAATTAACATTTGCCAGTGAGAAAAGTATTACTTACGGTTTAGGAGCCACAAGAAGCTTACGAACTTGATCTGGAACAGTAGGAATACGGTCACAGAGGGTTTCAAAACGCTTTACAACAGCCGATTTAAGTTCTTGAAATCCATGTTCACCGTGGCAAGGAAGTCCAATCAACCTGACGATATCACTTGGGGAGAGTGGTTGGATTAGATCATAGGCACCGTTCTGTAAAAAATAAGGCAGGACGGCTTTCCGATTTAAATCTATGGAGATAGGAGTTCCAGACTGTTGACCGGAACGAAGTAGTTGTCCGAAAGACTTTTTGGGTTGAGCTTGGATCGCATTTCGGCCAGGAGGGACGGGTAGCCAGAGTGTGTTACACCGATCGCGGTCAAAGGATTGGACAGCACATGCCTGAAACTCCTTTGAACGGCGTAGATCACATCCTCGGGAAAGCCGGGTATGCTTGTCAGGTGAGACCCGCCTATGCTGTTGCCAGTGCTCTCTCATCGATAGCGGCTCAGGACCATCTCTTGTCGAGTCGCAGGTAGCAAAATCACAATGAACGCACATGTATCCAGGAATGGGAGCACCTATATGAGCTATGGGTCCAAACTGGTCTAGTCGCATTCGAAGCTCCCGCATCTCGGCAACAGAAACAACGATATTGGGATATCTGGAAAGGAGACGTTGAATGAAGCTCTTCTGGATGGGCATATAAGGGGGTTTTTTCTGGCGGATGTTACGCTTGCAGAAATCAATCCGATGAGGGACCCGATCAGCTGCATCACTGAGATCCTTTCCCCCATCTGGACCCCAACAGTGCAAAAACAAGGATGCTAGTGGAACGCCGTAGCCACAACGTTTGCCGTTATGAAGGTTTTGACAAACAATTATGTCATAACTGGGCAGATATGCGCAGTTGATTCGAGCTAGATCGGGGTCAATGATAAGATGATTCGACGTGGGGCTTGAGGTCGAGTCCTGTATAACTTGCACTCTTTCCACCTGTCTCGCAGCTCTAGAACGGTCTTAAGCTCCACCTAGAAATAAAGCAAGAAATGTACGAACTTCCCGGTCATATTTGATGGCTGTCTACTGCGTCCAGGAACATTCTTCATATCAATGTTGAACGTAAATCGCATATAGAGGTCAGTGTTAACAACAGCTGACATAGCGGCCGGTTTCTCAAGAGCTTTGCATTCTTCATCAGTGAGTATAAAGGCAACGCTAAGATCGTCTGCCCCTGAATCAACGTCATTGAATGGAACTGACGCATCCTCTGGTTGAGAGACATGAGGAGAGACTTGAGTGGCCTGAGTAGCAATGGGAAGCGTCGGAATGAGAACACAGTCAATAACCTGTCTGGTTCTCGTGCGCTTGGATGACGGATTCAATCCAGTGGTTTCACCATTACTCCTAGTTCTCTGACGTTTGGATGATGATTTTGGCGTAGCTTCGGCATTAACAGCAGGTGCGCATGCCACCAAAGCTGTCCTATCTTCTGCTATTTGTTATCCCCATGACGCAACCAGAGACGATACGGCTGAGCATACCTTGTGGCGTACCATCCCCAGTGTCTCTGCCACCCTCTCCATCTCCATGCGATCCATCACCATCACCCTCTTCGCCAACCTCTGGTGGTTCTTCATCTGGCGGAGCGATCCTATCTTCTGCTATTTGTTATCCCCATGACGCAACCAGAGACGATACGGCTGAGCATACCTTGTGGCGTACCATCCCCAGTGCCTCTGCCACCCTCTCCATCTCCATGCGATCCATCACCATCACCCTCTTCGCCAACCTCTGGTGGTTCTTCATCTGGCGGAGCGATGGAGAGCTCAGAACCCATTTTATCTGTGGATAGTTCCAAATATTATATCGATAGACTTGTGTTGCGGTCACAGCTCACCTTGTTCTAATGCCACCACGTCTGGATCCTCCGCCGCTAACCTTTCTATCTCCTGCTCCAACTGGGCCTCCGCCAAATAATCCTCCTCCTCTAGTCGCCCCTCCTCCTCTATATCACCATGAGGTGGGAGCGATTTGTCTTCTGCATTCTGTGACTGGCCTAAGAGCTCCAGGTCTAGGAACTTTTTCAGACGGAACAATACCAAGTCCGGCAGTCCATAGGCCCCATCTGAAACACTACCCACAAACCCCCATCCGAGTCTTTGAGGAGAGAAAACGAGAATGGAAGATAGACATACAGATGTAGACCAGATTGCGTTGGATCATATATGATAGTGCACAGTTGGAATTGGTGTCCAGGTTCCATGGATGCTGTAGCGATGGCACTCAGAATACCTTTTAGACAACTCAGGAGCCCGCTATGTGGTGAAAACTCGAGTTAGTCATTCTTGACTTAGGCTGTAGCTGGCGACAACTCCTTACGGGTTGATTCGTTCCTCAATAGACGTCGTCATTCCTGGTGCAGGAAGGTAAAGCTTGGCTAAAAGTAGGAGTTGCTTGAACGATCACCAAGAAGGAAAATGAAGCACCTACCCTTGCTGAGTCACCAGGATCCAACTCGGCTATGTTTGCGATGCCATAAAAGCCCAAACCTCATGTTGGTCGGCATTGCAGGAGAACGCAACTTGAGCCTCCGGGAAGCGCTGTGTGGTGCCGGCAACAAGTGGTGCAGTATCCCATTCCACAGCAGGTCTTGGTGGCATTGGTCTCCAATCTTCGTTTGTTTCGAAACGACACCAACAAAAAATTACGGATTACAGATGGTATTGTGACACCCTATGTATATACCGCCACGGGGCGTAGATAGGGAAGAAGCCTGTGGGTCTTCCTTCCATTTGTGGATTGGGAAGGCGGAACTGCGAGCCCGCGCTCTGCTTCAATTTTTTTAGACTCTCGTATGCTTGGAAGCCGGGATCCACTGACCGCTGCTCTTCTTCACCAGAGCTGACAAGAACACGCTCGCATCACAATACCAAGCCATCTGTTTTGGAGAGCGTTTGTACCGTTTGAACCACATCATGGTTTCTTCCCATTCGCATAGTCTCAAAACCCGACATTCCGTTTTAGAAAGCGCAAGGGCTATGCGCAAAATGGATGGTGTCGAGACCACCATTTGCACAATCCTAATAAAGAACTGGGATCAGACAGATTGAGCCCCTACCACCCCCCAATTTGCACGCATTGATTGCATGCTTGAGTATTGACAATGCGCTTCAGATTTCTGTTGATAGATTGGCTTTTAATTTTGACATTGGAGCATCAATCAAGGTGATCGCTGACTGGAACGTCAGCTTGGCAGCCTGGAGCAGGAGGTACAAGTGTAGGTACCTCGATACGGAAGACAGCGAGAGAGGTAAAGACAACTAGGAGAATGTTTGAGTTTTGCGACGATGCTTCTAAGAGGCAAATGCTCACCAGTTTTATTGGATGTGGCTGGCTGAGACAATAAGGACAAACGTCAATAGCGATCTGATTGACGAACATGAATGTAAGAACAATGAGCCGTAGCAAAAGAAAATATATGCTGGGCGCACCTGATACCAAGCAAATCTGGAGACATAGAACTTGGATGGCGATGAGGCTTTGACTGTGCATGGCACATCAGCAGTACGGAACCAAAATCAGCATCGTTAGTTCCATCCTTGACTTTTTCATCTGATGGGGCAGTCGATGCACCTATTCGATATTCCTGATTATTGTTTTAATTGACAAGCCAGTCACTGACTTCGACGTTGCATTTGTCATTGCTACGCTGCTACGAACTCCCAACTACTCTAAAGAAGTTGAATGAGTGGTGAAGTGGCGGCATAGGATGGTGAAAGGGAGAAAGGGAGAAAGAGATATCGTGTGATTTTCTTGGCCACAAATAGTGCGCCGCGACTTTTGACACGTGACCATGACCTTAGTGCAGGGAGCGCTGACTGCGTCAGCCGCCAACCTTGCTTGAATGGGACCAGTCCGAGACTCTTTCATGTAAGTACATGGTCAAAGGTCAGATCGCGCGCACATCACTAGATGGCAGACAGGATAGCGGGTTGCTCATCATCGTCGCTGCCCATCACAAGAGCCAAGACAAGAGTGCCACGTGACCACTAAGTCACGCGTGGGATCCCAGACCAACAACAGACCAACAATTTCCGTCGGAGCGCCGAACACTCTACGCAGGGCTAATATTTCATGCCGATACCGAGCAACCCGAATGCACAAACGACAACTTGTAAGCGTTCACTTTAGATCTGAGGTCTGGTGCTCATTCTCCAGATCCAAAGGTCGCAGTTTGTTGCACGACCTGGACGCATGGGCGGTTGTGCTGGAATGGGCAATGGACGCCATCAATTTCCCCACGTACCAAAGCAAGATGCAGGGTTTCGGGAATCGCTATGTCCCTTCGGAGTGGAACGCCATCTGCAATCATATCTTCGACCTCTCCGAAGATGGCGATGCCGCTGCAGCCACCGCCTATGTAGAAGAGCAACAGCGATCCCGTGGTCTATTACCCCCCCACTCAGCGGTTGGATCAAGTGAAAAGGGTAAGTACATCATCTTTAATCACATCTTTGATCACTCCAACTGCTGCTGCTGCCCACGTAGAAGAGCAATCCAGTGGTCCGGTGCCATCTCCAGCAGTCGGTTCGAATGCAAAGGGTAAGCGTAAAGCCGAAGATGGCAAGCGGCGTCGTAAACAGAGGAAACGGATTCGATACACGGTGTGCCTATTACCACTGAGATGTCGTCCTCTGACTCACAGAAATCTCTGCGGGCCAATCCCTTCCTTGATTTGGAAACGCAAGTGGACAATGAGACGGATAGTTCAACGGTGGAAGTGGATGATGATGGTAAGCTCATTTATTGCATAGATTAACACTGCTCGCTTCAATTCAGTCATCTGCAGACAACTTTATCGATCCAGAGGATGTTACTGAGACGACATCAAACCGTGATGTACTCCCTCAAACATGTCCAGCGTCAAAGCGAGCTAGATCATCTGCTTATACGAAAGCCATTAATGGCATCACAAAGCATTGTTTGCTCTCCAACCCTGATGTCCTCGATGATGACGAATATGATGCACAACTTGCTCATTTGGCTGGACATGGCAGAATTCACAGAGTATTGGATGATGCTCAGATTTGGGAGTCTATTCGGGATTGGTTGCTTGGAGCACTGAGCTATGATGTGCTGGTCGATCTGATCGATTTTCAGTACGGCTCTAATCTGAAGATCCAATACTGGGAGGACTTTTTGTCCAAACTTGCCTTTTTCGAGGACTTGGACAAGCGAGATGAAGTTTTCAACGGGATCTCACTTTCAGACCACCTCCGCCAGCTTGCTGATTATCAGTCCCAGTTGACGAGACAAACTGGCTCTCTCGCTTCTCTTCAGACGCTTGAAGACGCACTTCCCTCTTCTTGTCCTCACCAGATGTTCGAAGACACGCCAGGTGATGCTGCATGGGCAGTCAAGATTGCCCCTCGTGAGTCCGTCCCAAATGATCGTGAGAGGCTTCCTCATCTCCAACTCAGGCTCTTCGGTGGAGTACATTGTCAGCACTTGGAAGAATGTACGATTGGATGCCACGGTCCATAAGTTCCTTCCTGGACGTGTAACAGTGCGCGCTACTCATCCGAATATCTTTCTCGATGCAGTGCCGTTATCTCGTCGTTCCTGTATATTGGGATGGTCACTAATTCCGCTTGAGGATCGGATCTCTACGTTTCTACGTGGTCGATCGATACCATCGATACCAGGATGGTACACTGTGTTGAAGCGCGGAATGTACAAGGGCGATATTGCGTATGCGCTGGATTTCGATGAAGATGCTTCGGAACTTCAGCTCCTCGTAGCCCCCAGGTGGTTGAAGCGGAGGAAACAGCTTGCCGAGCATGAATGCTTTGGTCAAGTCACGAACGTCCGTCGTCTCTTCTCTCCTGAGGAGCATCGTGCTTGCCCACAACCTCCACGCTATGGCCTTCTTTGCTATCTACACAAGGAACAGACGTTCATCGCCGGTCTTCTATTAATGAAGGTGAAAATCAACCAAGTCACGCAAGTCACCACCCCTTCGCCTCAGCAGATTTCCCCCTATGTTACCTCCATGGTGAACCCACCCTTCATGAAAGCAACCCACAAGAAGTATAACCAGCTCTTCTGGAAGGCTGGCGATCGAGTTTTGGTTTCCGATTCCACGCACCTGGGAAAGAGTGGAAGCATAGTCGCCATCGATCATGAGACCAGATCGGCCGTTGTACGCTTGTGCGAGGGGCCGGAGTATCTCATCCCTTTCGCCTCGTTATCTCGCTTGTACCACATTGGGGACGTGGTTCGGGTTATCAAGGATCCCTTCAGTGACCATCTAAGCACTCAGCACGAGCTCATGGGGCGCTCTGGCCTTATCGTCCATATTGATCATGAGACGAGTGAGGTTACTGTTACCGAAGGGAATGCCGAGGTAATGTTGTTTTATCTGAACTGAGATGCTTGCTTATTCTTGTCTGGATGTAGTTCCAAGTTCTACAGCATCTTTTGGAATCTCACTCGCCTGATCAGCAAGTCTGGGCACCAGTGGGGGTCATTAATCCTTCTGCGGCAGACAATTCCCTTGAGCAGGTTGAGGTTGGAGACCAGGTAGACGTCAAATGTGGGCCTCACACCGGTGGAACTGGATTCGTACTCTCCGTCCAACGACCTGCTGGTACCCTGACTTTTGTTTCGACGCACCCTGTGGACCGCAGCCACAAATACAGGGTTTCAATAGATTCAGTAACATTTACACCCGACCATCGTGCACTGAAATTAACACCTGATCGAGGCTATAACGTGAAGCGAGGTGACGCCGTCGTCGTGATCAGAGGCGACCACAGGGGCAAGGCTGGGACCGTGGTAAGGGTGCTCACGGAGAACAGGGCTCTGGAGGTTGCTTCACTAGAGTGCTCGAATGTGAGTATATACGCGTCATCGTCACCAACCCTCACTCACACCCTGTCAGTCCCTTTTCCAACTCCCTGTCACATACTTTGCACACGCTTTCTCCCTGAATAATCGTGACGTGAATGAGCATCACCTCGGGAAAGAGGTGTTGATCATCGCTGGCGAGTTCCGTGGATGGCGAGGTACGCTGATAAATGTGAGGGGAGGTCGGTGCATCGTGGCTCGGGGTGTCTGTTCCTTGGATACTTGCCCCACGGATAGCGTTGTGATCCGGTAAGATGATTGACACACCTCTGCTTTCACATCTTAATATGAGATGTAGCGGTTCTGTGACAAGACTCTCAGGGAGGGCGTTAACGCCGTGGGAGACCCTCACAGTGACTAGGGCATTTGCACGCACGGAGATTACAACCCCATCCCCATCTAGCAGGGCGAGGACGCCACCACCCTTAGATTCCGTCCTCCAGACACAGGAGGCAGAAACTCCTCAGGCTGTCACTTGCGATCCATGGAAGATTGATGATAGTGATCGTGAACAGCTTAATGGCCCAGCACTGAAAGGTCCGTTGCGCCCTGGAACAGATTTCCAGTTATCTAACATCCACAAGTCCATGGTTTCTTACTGCATCCAAGTGTACTCAAGTCCCTAGAAAACCTCCATGCGGTATTCCAGATCACTGGCGGTAGGGACAGTTACATCGGCCGACTTGCAAAGACACGGGTACCCAACCCTCTTCAAATCGAAAGTGGTGTTGTTCCCCGAGGTGAAATAGCGGTCTCTTTTACTGCTCGTACCAAGGGCGCATGTCTCTTGCACGAAACCATGTCCGAAACAACCCTCAAGGTCTTCCATCCATCCAAGAGAAACACGTTATGCATGGTCATCAAGGAGCAAGATGGAGGGGAACCCATAGGGACTGTCCTATCAGTGACACGGGTCCATAAAGGTAATCGAGTTGAGGTCCAACGATTGGATGGAGTGTCAGTCATCGTACCATCCCTGCCGTTGAGCAGGGTCATCTTAGTTGAACGCCACTTATGATGCACAGATCATATTTTTGTGGCCGTAGGTGATCACAAAGGAATGGAACCGCCCAGCAGATCTGATGGTGCTAGTCGGCGCTCCCGATGGGAAGCCACATAGCTGATCCAACCGCACACGGACAGGTCTCTGACGGAAACGCTTAGGATTTGATCGTGGGACCATCACAATATTACAATCAATAGCCAGTTTCTGTGTCTTTCTTTACCACCTAAAAATGCATGATCTTTTTCCCGGTCGAGTCATCACCGTATTATACCTGTAGCTCGTTGAGATACGCGCTGCGACTGTCGGGGTGTTTCCGGAGTAAACGGCTAGGCTGGACGTTCCCCAAGGTACTGAGTCGTTGAGATCCTCTTGACAAACAATACATGAACTGTACTGAATAAGTTTTGTTAACGACTGATGGCCAGCTAGACACAGTGAACAAGATTCCAAACTTCCGCTGAAGCATGAGAATGAACGATTCGCTTGGAGTAAGAAACGCCGCTGGATGCAAATCAATTACTCAGCTGCGTTAAAATGGGTCTTGGACAACTTACCGACGATGATTAACGCTGACTGAGCAACCGCTCAATGTTCAGAATTGAATCTAATCAAACGGAGAAAAGGCTCACCTCTCCCAGGACGTTCAGTGTTGATGGTATAAGAAGGAACGAGACAGATCCACGCAGCCAAGGCACTCCGCAGGACTAGTTTCCATTACATCTAACTCTAATTCGCGTGTATCCACCGTATTGCAGGGGTTTCGGCACGCCAAAATGGGTTTGACTTGGTGGGCGATGCATCCACGGTCTTGTTTCCACCGTCGAAGGCATTCGGCTCCCTAACAATGGTGACGTTCGAACCCGATTCAGGGGTCGCAAGGTGGATACCGATATCCTTAGCCAAGAAACCAACATTCGATTCGGTGGCTTCTTCAATTTCGTAGAGCTACTCCGATATTCTTGCCGTATATAAACGACACACGTTGTACGGTTTCATGCAGGCTCGCGACGTGACAAATCGACGGGCAATCGCGAATGCGGACCACAAAGAAAACGAATCCACGGAGGACGTTTCGGAATGTGCTGCAAATACTGGATGCTCCATTGGCTTTGTCGCAGTTTGAGAGAGCTTGGGCGTGTCAGAGGCAGAATTGAGGACGGAGCACTCGGGAAACAAAAGGGAGCTGAGTTCTTCGTGGATAGTTTCGTAGATAGAGGTTCGTGACGCGCGGGCCTGGGGTATACGTTGACGATGCCCGTGTCCGCGCGTATGGGAGGGGCGGGCACGCTCCAAGGTAGCATTAGACAGTGGACGCGTGGAGTTGGAGGGTAATGTATTCAGCTGCGACAGATCGATACTCGACAAGGATCCTTCTGGGATCAAGGAGTAGTCGTCTGAAATGGAAAGCGGGGGAGTTTCTGCGCCTGAAGCTTGAAGTGCATGTACTTCATCTGGAACGATTCGCGCGATTTGACTGGCTGAAAACGGGCATTCGAACTGCAAGGGACGTTAAGCTCCAAACTTCAAGTGCCATGCATGGTACAAACCTGAGCCTGGAAGATCCTCGCCATCCCCCATCAGCACTGTCTTCTCGAGGCACTGTCACTTGAGAAGATCGTGCCCTGCACAAATAATCCATTCGTCGCCAAATTTGAACGAGTTGGTGGAAGCGATAGACGGTTTCGACTCGACAACGGGTGTGGTCTTGGGGGACTCGTAATCCACCTCTGGCTGGGTATTCTTGATACGATCGAAGACCGTCTCAGGAGGGTTGGCAAGAACGTTCCTGCGTCGCTCTGCTTGGATACACGGCAAACCACCGATCATGGATGTCACATGGCGCGTACATGACCACCACCCAGCATCTAATCGGTAGTCAGGCAAGAACACCGAAGGGTGAGGGCTTACACTGATCATCGTGTCATCCTCCTTGGGCAGGCTATGCACGCTCGGGACGCTCAGGCTGGAAATTGGGCGATATCGAGGAGGCTTCACGGCAACATTCACCGGGTGATCTTCGAAGAACATAGAGTCTGACGAGCAGACAGAGTTCCGGTGACCAGTCTTCTCTCCGTCTTCTGAGTCTGGTACTGACCATCCATGATCGAGTCGTAGGACGGCCGTTTCTCCTCGGGGGTTCGTTCTCCGCGCAGACTGCCGGCCAGGCTTGGAGGTGAAGCAGAGATGGAAAGGGAAGAAGACGCGAACCATGGACCGATTAGAAACTTCTCCGAATGGAAGGTTGGGTATCTTGTGCATAGGTACATTGAGGGGTTGATCCTGAGGGTGTCAAGATATGATGACAGATCAAACAGAAGGTGCGAGAAAGCCACATACTTGATCGTTCAGCGCAATTGCTGTAGCATGATTGTTGGACACCAGCGTATCCCTGGATGGCGGGGCGGGCCAGACGGTCAATGCGACAGAGTACAGCAATGTCTTTGTAGTGCCGATGAGAGAATCAAAGTCTCGAGTGCCAACAAGATCTTAAATCTCAGGTAGACCCTGGCAAACATTGAGAGTAATGTTTCTCTGGTTGTCAAGATCCAAACCACGGCAACCAGCAAGGATGAATTTGAGAAAACACATCTTATCACCATCATGACCCCCAGCGATCTTGTTAAAAAACTCCAATCCTTCGTTGACGAAACGACGAAGGGAGAGGATCACGCTCGCGATCATTGGGATATGGGCGCATAGCCATGTTGGAGTAGTGATGACACGTAGAAGGAGGAGTGAGTGGGTTGTTGAAAGTTGGCAGTTAGATGTTTTTAGAAGGGTCGGGGTTATACCAAGAAGCGGGTGTCCACAGGAGGAGCAGAAGACAAGGTCTGATACCTGGAGCTTTTCTGTGGGACTGGAAGGTGTACATATGATGATATGCTTTGATCTACTAGCACAAGCTGACAATACACCATGATGCCGATCCATAGGGATGTTCTAGCGTGTGCTTGGGTGTCATCTTGGCCCATAACACTGGGTACGGCCCCAGTGACCTCGTTGCATGGTGGTGTATGAGGGCCAGTCAGACCCTGGGCTTTGTACGTAGAACACTGTATCACTATGTTAGTTGATCCGGACATGAAGATCATTTAGCACACAAGGTGTTGTAATTACTTGCTAACTCGAGCAGCCTCAATCATGATAATAGAATATTAATAGAATATAATCCATTTTTCTCATTGTGCAGTGATTAATAATTATAAGAGTATTGTAAAGTGTGTGAAATGAGCAAAAAGGGATTATATTCCATTATCACACTTCTCCCGTTTCCGTGATTAATTCAGAACCAGAGTATGTGAGATAGCCCCCACTTACCTCCTTCAATGAACCCCGGATCGCACCTTGCATCAGCAAACCAACCTTTTTCATTAGCCAAGCTGACAGCACTTCATCAAGTCCCAGACCTGTGTGTGGCTGTGGCTGACTGTCACAGTCTGTCGGCTATAACCTTCTTCATTAGCCGAGCTGACAGCACTTTGCCAAGGCCCAGACCTGTGTGTGGCTGTGGCTGACTGTCACAGATAATTACTGATGTTTCATGTACGTACAAAGAAAGACTACAAATAATCGTCCTACTAGTCAAGTATTACATCTACCACACGCGAATGAGAGTCTGAGTGTGTACAACGATTATCTGGCAAGGTATCTGTCCGGGACAAAATATCAATCAGTCAGTAGCTCGACTTTGTGTCACATGAACAAAAGAACATACCCATATATGAAGGGTAATCCTCTCACATTGCATACTCCAATGCAACTGGCACACCACTCTTTCGAATTACAAAGCGAACATGGCCAATAAATCGATCTGCTGTGCATAGATCCTCTTGGGTTTGTTCCAATAGTAAGTGGTTATATTGGAGCACAAGGGTATTGCGGTGAATAATTTGAAGTGCAAGGTTTTTATGTGTGAGCCGCACTTGATGGTCAGCGCGAGCTGCTTTGAGGAGTAAATATGCTTCGTTAGCATTTTTCGGAGTCAGAACGATAATGTCTGTGTCTAGGGACTGTCAAAGGTAAACAAGTTTACAGCGAAGCGAATACTACAAGGGTAGACTTACAGTGCTACTACCACCGGTAGGACTGGCTGGTATATCTCTGTCTTGTGGAGCTTGTGAGCGAACTTGTGGATCAAGGTGGTCGTGTTGTGTGAGGATGCAGGAAGGGACCATGTGAGGCAAATGTAAAGGAGTGATGGTGTCGGGATGAAGACATCCGAATGGGGAGAGGTGAAAGATGCGATCTGATGCCCATTCAGGAGGCAAAGGTGAAGCGCAGATGTGCTGTGCTGTGCTGGTCTGTGGTTGGCTGGTCATGGTATTCATTGTAAGGGGAGTACGACACAGGATGTAGGGGCTTGTGTGGATATTGAAACTTAGAGTTGAAACACTGAAAGCTGCATGCAATGGGAATTCTGATTGGCAGTGAACGCGTATTGATTGAAGGAAACATATTTTAGCTCGAACACAATGTTTCCTGAACTCAGAATGCCTAGGCCCAAAACCATTCGTGGCAAGCCCAAGACGATTAGCTGCCCTCGATGCAGCAAGAAGTTTTGCTCTGAAACCAATGTTTTGCAGCATATAAACCAGCCATTGGGAACATGTGGGCTCACTTGGCATGGGGAGGTTGCACACGCCCTGCATTAGGTCCACGACACCACTACAATGGCTCAGCTGTTGGATGACCCTCTTTCGCCTCCAAGTCTGCCTTGGAATGCTCATGATGTTTTTCTAGACTCAGATGAGGGATCCGGCGACGTGCCAGTGGACATGGACATCAAAATGACCATTCAAGACGAGCTGCAGGTGAATCAAGGCCCCTCTGGAACATTCATGGAGACATTTGAGGGGTGTAGCACGGCATTCCCTGGCAGTAAGTCATTCATGGACAATTTTAGGCAAGATAAGTATGCCGCTGAGCAACGAGAAAACCTCTACTTCCCATTTGCATCTCGAGAAGAATGGCAATTCACTTCATGGCTTCTTCAGTTGTGTCTCAGCTTGTCCGCCATCAATTCTTTGCTTTCCTTAGACATTGTACATATGATCTTTCTGTCTGAGAACACAATCCTGACTGTATTCCAGCTCAAATGCATCCCTCTTTCTTTTCGAATGGAAAAGCAGCTACGGACACATGTGGAAACGTTGCCTTCTGGTCCTGCTTGGTCTTGTGAGATCATAAATCTGGAAGGCCAGACAACGCATGCAGTCCATGTGTTCTATCACCGACTGCTCGAATGTCTCCAATCACTTTTGAGTCATCTGTTGCTTGCCTCACACTTGGATTTCGTCCCTCGGAGGGTTTGGACCTCTGCCACAAAGACATGTCACATATACCATGACTGGTTGAGCAGTGACCAAGCATGGGATATCCAGGTAGGACTACTGTTGCCTTGGATTGGATGGTTTTGTTGATTACAACCATAGCAGAAACTTTCCGCTGGAGCTACCATCTTAGGTGTCATGCTCTCATCTGACAAGACAAATATCTCGATCATGACCGGGAACTGCATGGCACAAGCATGTTCCAGGACCAACTTTTCCATCAAGTATTGGACTCAATCCTGCACCCTCTCAAGGTCGCTGCTTCTGTTGGCATGATGATGAGCGACCCGGTAGGCAACCTGTGGTATTGCTACACGCCACTCGTGGCATGGATCGCCGAGACTCCTGAGCAGTGTCTTCTTGCTGGAACAGGCCCGAAAGCATCCCCAGTCACAACAGTGAAGTCCAAGAATTTTGGCGATCCCTTTTGTCATCTCTCCTGCACAAGTTCAGTTACTCTCACTGCCATCTGAATTGCGCATTCCAAGGCTGATCCGCCCGATTATAAGGTGTTTCTGAAAACGACCAGGGACTGGACACTTTCTAGTCCTTGCTCTTTTCTCCACACGGAACCCCTCCATCATTTCCATCGGTTTTGCTGGGACCACAATTGTCAGTGGTGTATCGCCGTTGTAGGAGTGCAGGAGATTGATTACCATTTCTCATTAATCCAAACTACTGTTGGGTACCGCTCATTCAAAGATGGAATATCAAAACTCAAACAGGTTACCGGTTGTGACCATCAGGCCGTACAACATTACTTGGTCGGCATCATTGCTGGCACAGTTCCTAACAACTTCCTCATTGCTATTTGAACTCTTGCGGATTTCCGGTATCTCGCGCAATCGCCGTCTTTCAATGATGATATGCTTCTGAAGCTTTCGGAGGCCCTGCAAGAATTTCACAACCACAAGGATGCCGTTGTATGTGCTGGAGGGCAGAAGGATGGCTGGGAGATCCCGAAATTGGAGTTACTCCAAAGCGTTGTCTCCAGTATCTGACATTCTGGCCCCATTATGCAATGGTCTGCTGACCCTACCGAGCACGCACACGTACAAGAGATCAAAGTTCCAGCTCAATCGGGAAACAATCAAGACTACTACAGTCAGATCGCCCGCCATCTTGACCGATCTGAGAAGTGTTTACGTTTCAATATCACCACGTACTTAGAGGAGCGGGATATGCTGGAAGAAGCTGATGAGGGTGATGATAGAGCTTTTGACCAGGACGATGAGCATGAACCAGATCCTGAAGACATCTCCCTTTCCAACCATCTGAACATGAAAGTCTTCTCTCGAGTCAATTACTTTCAAATGGCCAATTCGCTCTCCTGCACTCCCAATGTCCAGAAACCCTACAGAACCTTCTCAACATCCACCACCGCATTCCATCTCGCGCTAAAACTGTTACAATCACTACACTGGCTACCTGACCGAACTTGACCGAACATTACACTTCTTATGCTAAATCAACTACAAAAACCATTGCTACATTCACTACACTTTCTTATTCTACACTTCGTTCATTTCACTTTCCCACAAAGCCCACTAATATCCCACGATATTGATCTCGAGGCTACACACTCTAGACTAACACATGTTAAACCTCATGCATGCCTCATGCCTCTTATCAACATCATGGTCGCACAGCTATGCTCATTGACCACTAGCAATACTTTCTCTCTTGCCTCATGTTTCCCAGTGTACCAGACTTATATACTGGTATAGTAACTATAGATAAGCATAGCACGGTCTGTGCGCATGTACCAGTAGTATAAATACCAGTACCAAGTAGACCAAGGCTCTCTAGTCTTGTTCTCTTGGAGTTTTCCCAAACTACCATTCGCTTGACTACCCCTAGTACTCCTGTTCTCAAACAATCAACCCTTTGGTGGGTTTGGTCGTTTCAAAAACCCTCCCTATGATTGACTATAGATGAAGCTGCCACCAAGTATGGTCTTTCTGACCTTTTCCCTGCTCTACGCGAATACCTTCTTTGCATTGACAAGTCATTACCGCACCTTGTGACGGGGCTCAGGAGCAACAGTGATGCATACGACTTGTCATTTGACCATATATAGATTTGGCACAAGATTTGTCTCCAACAAATGTGCTATCATGATAACAAGACTCCAGACACCTCACAGATGCTATGGGTGATGCCTCTGTCCACTGACAATGTGTGTGGTTTATACGATGCGGTCATTGTCAATTCCACTTCAGAAAGCTCCTGGCCAAAACAAGGTCTGGATGGTAGGTCATCGTGGAGCACATCTCTGTCATTCACACCTACTTCCACAGATCACTCCATTGTGCAACTGTGAATGATATTTTGACCTCTCGGCTTTGATCATTTCCTCGCCTACATACAATGATTTGACATTGTCCTTCAGCATGGACTTCCCACTCAGCATCCTGGAACTGGTATGCACTTGCTTCATCGTGTGACCAGATCAGATGGTAGTTGCATTGGGGACATCATCCCTGTCAGACTGATTCGGTCGCCTGCTCACTTAATTCCCAACTTCAGTGACATTGCTCACAATCGGTTGACCCATCAGAGTAGCTACAAATTATCATCTGAATTTTGGTTGAACAAATACTGGTCCAAAGAACTTTACTACGCGCTATCACTTTGATTTGTACCATTACCCCATATACCGTGATTGAATAGAATTGATGATCAGCTATTGATCGATAACATGGTACCGCGTGGCGACCGACGCTTGCAATGTACCTGCTCCTACAAATGGACTACTAGTACATTGGACTCCTTCAAGTATACCCCTCACCACATTCGCCCAATGGACACAATACCGCAGCGAGGCACAAGTGGAAATGTGGTGGGTGTTGATTGCTTCTAAATCAGTCCATGTCAAAATTTTTACAACAGTTTGGTAGCCATGGCCTGTGCGTGCACATGCCACTCCGCGAAATAACGCCTTGGTGAGTCCTCACTGTCCAGTGCGATCAACACCAGTGTCTTGAAGGTTGCATGTAGCTCTCAGCCATCCCCCACCAATTATAGCAGAAATCTGATGGCTATCGGCCCACCATGGACCATTTAGTTGAGAATGACACCAAAGACTTCCACTGGCACCTTAGCAAGTCCGAAACCGGGGACTTTCTGGCAGAATTATTCCCCAACCATGCCCTGTTCGCATCTTCACATCCAAAGCAAACCATGTCGCAGGTTCTGCATCTCCTGCGGGACAGGAAACTCTACGGATTTGGTGAGAGGATGAAAGAGCACTGGATTGGCTTCCCAAAAACGGAGGGAAAGAACGCAGAGGCAAATATGGCCAAGTTTCTGAACAAGATCTTGCAAGCAGTCAAGGATATAAGCAGTGCAAAAAGCAAAAGGTGAGCGGTTCTGTTGAATTCATCAATGGTGTGACTGACTCAATACCGTAGGAGATGGCACACGGATGGGGCCAACAAATTTCTCAAGGGTTTGTTCCTCCAATGAAAGCCAGATTTGGTCCTCAGTATGGCCAACACCAAGTTGGATTGGAGGGACGTCCTCGTTTTTGGAGAGATGAAGAGCAAGCACAACAGGGACACCTCAAAGGTTTCCTTTATCAATATCACTGGGAAGATGAGTATCCTCTTGTGTGCTCAAGATGGGAGACATGCCGCTCCCTCTCTTCGCATACTGGGCTCTCATGTCACCCTGATGTTTTTTGATCGGGGAGGTTCACTCGAGACAGACTCCATCAACATCCATTCTGACCCAGAGCTATTCCTGCACATCTTGGTTGGTCTCACCAAGGCTAGCCTCTCTCAACTTGGGTTTGATGAATCATTACTTGACAACTCCGGAAGTAGGCGCGTGTTAATCATATGGAAAGGAAGGGCAGGAAAGGTAGTCACCATTGACAAACTACTCTTTATCTCTGACATCATGCATGGTCGTGGAATGACGGTCTGGGGTGGTTTGATTGCCTCAGATTCAGACTTGGATGGTTCAGATTTGGACTCAGGCACAACATTTCTTCAAACTCAGAGGGGTGTTGAAGTCGTCATCAAAGATTGTTGGATTGACCCATTATGGAAATACACAGAAGGCCATATTCTAGCTGCATTAAATGACACAGGGGTGGAAGGTGTTCTGACGTTCATATATGAAACACAGGTTCAAGCTCACGATCCCACAAATCCACAAATCCTCTTCAATATGTAGTTCAACATATCTGCTGCGCACTCTTCTTCCTGAAGCCAACCGCGGTGCAGACCAGCGTCTGTACCAGTTATGTGTGCTATCACGTCTCATCACAAAGCCAATCGGAGATGACATCTTGAAGTTCAACTCTCTCACTGAACTTGTGTTGGTTTTCATACATAGATTGCGCTCTGAGTATGTCCCCAGTTGCTGATTTGCTGATTTCGCTCATTGTATGTCTTAGCTCATAGGGATGTGATTCAGAAAGCACGCATTCTCCACCGTGACATAAGTTTGTTCAACCTGTTGCTCCAAGCTACCTTAGATCGGTCAAAACGCCTAGAATTCCTGGATGTCCTCCCCGAAGACACCCACAAACTCATATGTGAAAAGATCATGATGTCCAATCTTCGCCGTGGTCTTCTAGTTGACTGGGGCTATGGGGTCCCAATCGATTCAGCTCCCTCCTGTCCTGCTACTTGACTCATGACACCCAACCTGAACTCTGACCCACATCGCTCTGGGCTCTTTGGTGGATTCTGGCACTAACACTGTGCCTGCTGTACTTTACGACTCAAGTGCTACTCAACATGAGGGCGCTGTTCGTTATGTACCTGTCTCTAAGCTGACATGTAATCACAATATTAAGCTAAAGATGGGGAGAGAACAACCTAACTCTGTGCGATCATCAGTTGATACTAACCTGCTTTACCGCACGAGACATGTGGCTCCTTGATTCAGGAGCGTCATCACACTACACCAATGATTTGGATGACCTGATTGAATACTCTGAGTTCACTCAGCCTACCTTCTCTCAGACTGCAAATGGCAAGGCCCACATTTTGGGCAAAGGCACTGCAATGATACAATACAACGGTAAACTTGTGCGGTTATCGCCAGTGATTTACATGCCTACATGCAATGTAAAGCTCATTTCTATGGGCACCTTGTTAGTTGATGCGTGTATGACCCTTAAAACCCGTGCCAACACCATAGACATTTTTTATAAGTGTTCTATGCAGATCGTCCTGAGTTTCCACTCTCATGGTGATACCATGTACTGGATACGTGCAAACACAGTTTGTCCACAAGTCGACTTAGCGTCTATGACCTCTGTGGACTATGAACTTCTTCACCACCGTTTAGGCCACCCCTCGCGTGAAGTGCTCCGCGCAGCAAAGAAGCACATTAAGGACTTCCCGGAGATCGACATACCATTGAACCCTCCTATCTGTCCAGGCTGCCAACTTGGAAAACAGCCCAACCGTACTTATCCTCATAGCGAGAAGCGGGCTACCACTCCCTTTGAGTTGATTCATTCAGATCTTAAATATTTTGAGATCGATTCATACCACAAGTACAAGTACGCTGTCATCTTTTATGATGACTATACCTCCCACGCTTGGTTAATGTATATAAAGACCAAGGATCAAACCCTTTGTGTCACCAAGCAGTTCATTGCCCACATCTGGAATCATTCCAACGCCGTGATAAAACACTGGCGGACTGACACTGGCGGAGAATTTACCTCCGTGGCCTTCAAGGATTATATGAAGGACAACAGCATTAACATGCAACAATCCACCCCCTATGTACACCAACAGAACGGGTGCACAGAACGCCTAATCCGTACTCTTATGGATAAAGCACAACCTATGCGGCTTCAGGCTTGTTTACCTGAGTCATATTGGGAATTTGCACTATTTCATGCACTGCACGTGTACAATCGTACCCCCTCTGCTCGGTTGAACTGGAAAATGCCATCCGAGATGCTCTCCAGCTCTAAGCCGATTATATCACATCTTCGGGTCTTTGGCTGCGGTGCCTATGTGCACATTGCTCCAGAAAACTGTGGTGGGAAATTGCAACCCAAGTCACAATTGATGATCTACCTAGGTGTTTCCACCGGTAGTGACTCAAACTACCTCTTCATGTGCCCTAACAACACGCTTCATATCTCGGCACATGCCATTTTTGATGAGAACCTGTTCCCCAGGTGCTCTAAGGCGCAGCCTCACAGGCCAATTAACCATCCGCCTGCCCCACATAACGATGATGATGAGTCTTCTGACTCGGATTCCACTCCGGATGAGTCTGATGCGGAACTCGCTCCTCGTCCACACCCTCCTTCACACCAACAAGCACCGCAACCCCTTACTCCACCTCCGGTTGCTCCTCCCTCACCTCCTCCTGCTACACCACCCCAGCGCATCCCGCTGGCGGTTCCCGCTCGCCCACAACGCCCTCAACGCGAACGACGCACCCCTTTCTATCCCGGAAATGTATATGGGGAACATCACGATCCGCTTAGACAGCTGCGTGACATCGAAAAGGACTCCAATTGGCGAAAGCTAGTCGAAGGATCAGGAGCTGGTCCATCGGATTCACCAGTAGTCCCTGGAGGCATGCCCCACTCCCCGACTCCGTCGGAAGATAATGTGGACCGCATGACCAGGGAAGGGGGAGACGCTTTGGTTTCATACCTCTGCAACCGTGCCATACCTCTCGACGAACACTCTAACGTCAACTATAGAGAATGGACATACCGCGACATACTTAAGTTGCCTGAGGAAGAACAGATACTATGGCGTAAAGCCTGCCACGATGAGCTTCAAATGCTCAAGGACCATAAAGTCTATGAAATCGTGGATCGACCCACACACAGAAAGGTCATAAAAAACCGATGGGTCTTTGATGTTAAAACCGACGGAAGAAAGAAAGCCTGGCTTGTAGCCAAGGGCTTCTCCCAAGTAGAAGGTATTGATTTCGATCAAATATTCTCTCCTGTCGTACACTTTGAGACAGTGCGGTGCATGCTTGCCCTCTCAGCATTAGAGAACTGGTACATAACTGGTCTCGACGTCTGATCCGCCTACCTATATGGCAAACTGGACGAAGAACTCTACATGGAATTCCCTGAAGGCTTTATGCCTCCTCATCTAAAGGGAAAGGTTCTAAAGTTACTACGTGCCTTATACGGCCTAAAACAAGCAGGACTAGCTTGGTGGCGCGAACTAGACCAATCCATGAAAGAACTTGGCTTCACACGTCTTAAAGCAGATGCTGGCCTATTCATATATCGCAAAGGCAAAGAGCTCATCCTAGCGATTATCTACGTAGACGACGCCATCTTCTGCGGCCCCAACAAACCTTTTGTAGACAAGGTTAAGGCTGCCTTCATGAAGAAGTGGGACTGTCGCGACTTAGGAGAAACACGTGAATTCCTAAGGATGAACATACATCGAGATGGTCAAACGATTAAGATAGACCAACGAGAATACCTCGACAAAGTCATAGAGCGATGCAGCATGACTAATGCAAAAATCGCCAACACCCCTATCCCTCAGGGCTACTACCCAGAGAAGAATGAATGAATCTCCTGTCAACCTGGAACTTTGGATGGGATTCCAGACAGTAATCGGATCATTACTGTACCTCATGATCGGTACAAGACCAGACATCTCATACACGGTTACCCAACTCGCCCGCATGTCTGCCAACCCATCAGGAGAGCATCTAAACAAAGCTCTATACATTTGCCTGTACCTATTAGGAACCCGAGACTACGCTCTCGTCTATCAGGGCAAAAGCGGCAAAGGCATCATCGCCTGCACCGATTCGGATTGGGGACAAGACAAGGTCACCTCCCACTCGCAGACAGGTTATTACCTGAAACTCGCGGACAGTGTGTTTTTGTGGAATTCACACTTACAAAAAACCACTGCTCTGTCCTCTACTGAGGCTGAGTACATGGCCTTGAGCGACTGTATGCGCCAGGCTATCTGGATTTATCAAATGATGGAAGAGCTCGGTTACAAACTTGGCCCTATCCCCATCTGTGGTGACAATCAAGGTTCGCTCTTTATAGCACAGAACCCTGTTACCGAAAAACGCTCCAAACATATCCAAATCCGGTATCACTTTGTACGTGACGCTGTGATGGTATGGAAGCAGGTTGAGCTACTGTTTATCCCTGGAACTGATAACCCAGTGGATATGTTCACCAAGAACCTTGGACACATCAAGTTCAAGCAGTGCTGCTCCCAGCTCGGTGACAAAATATCACCAGGTCCGAAGTCCGGAGACTCCTCCGGACATGGGGACTCATAACAGACTTGTCCCATCTCCGGAGTTCACATCTCTGAGACTCCGGAGTGCGTATGTATCACTATATTGTGTGGCGCGATCCTTACGCTTACCCTACTAATTGAGGTACGAGTGTCCCTTTACCATACACTATATAAAACCCTCCACTTCATACTATAGCACCTCAGTCGTTTCTGTCCTCTTTGGCATCGACTGAGGTAAGTCTCTTACATCTAGTATTCACCCCTGTACTCATAGTCGTAGCTCCGGTCTACTCCGGTCTTCGCTAGCTCCGCTCCGGTCTGGACCTCCGGACTAGTCAGTCTTGCCTTCAGACTCTGTTAGGTTATGAGCCCTGTTAGCGCAAGCTAAATCAGACAAGCTCGAAACGACTCAACACTCGCGCACCCCTCAGCGCACGCCTTACCGTTCTTTCGAAACGAACTCCGGCTACCAGCCATCTGACACCTGTCAGAAAATAAATCTTCTTCTGTCAACTCTATCCGACCCTGTCACTCAAACATGACATCGGATACCATCCGAAATGACGAAATCCTAACGGGACCCGAAACCTTCCCCCTGTGGAAAGTAAAGGTTACCCGAAAACTCCGCACAAACAAAGTACATGGAGTTGTTGTTGGAACATATGTAAAACCAATCCTCGCAACTGGAGTATCAGCTTCAGACATCCGTGAATGGTCGGAAAGTGATGAAAAAGCCCACGGCATCATACAGGAATGCCTCTCCGACGCTCTCCTACTCAAGACGGAGTCCTGTACCTCCGCAAAAGAACTTTGGGAAAAACTCCTATCGCTCCTAGACACTCCGAGTGTCTCCTCCGCGTTCTACATTTTTCAGCAACTCTTCAACGTGAGCTGGGATGGCAACTCCGAAGTATCAGAGCACATTGCTTCACTCCGCACCTCTGAATCTCGGCTCACCAGCATGAAATTCACCATCGACTCCAAAGTCATGGCGTTCATCCTTCTCAACTCCCTCCCGAAGTCTCCGGCATGGGAACTGTTCAAGTCCTCCCTCATCAACACTGTGGAGGACAACAAATTAACCTTTGACGCTGTAGAAACTCGGATCATTGCAGAGGACGCCCGCCTCCGATCAGCCGGACACTCGGAGTCTGCCATGAAGGTCTCTGGAGCACAACGGACACGACCCCCGAACGCCTCTGCCTGGTGTGAACACCACCTCTCCCCCACGCACAACTCCGGAGATTGCTACCAGTATATAGCATGGGTCGAGGAATTGAGAAAGGGAGGTTTTAAACGGCTGAGAAAAGGAAAGGAGAAGGCAAATCCAGCGGAAGGAACTCTGGATACTCCGGACTCCGCACATGTAGCCAGTGCAAATGTATCGCAGTCCCTAATCAAACGCATTCAGGCCTACTCGTCATCTGAGCAAAGCGATAGTGGGAGAAACACACTAATCATTGACTCCGGAGCGTCGTCTCACATGGTTCCTCACTGATCCTGGTTCCAAACATACCACCCACTGAACCTGCCACATCTGGTAACCCTCGGAGACAACTCCGAAGCACATGCCATAGGAATCGGAACGGTACCCCTCATATCACAAGTCTCTGGACAAACCTACGAAGTGGTGTTATCTGATGTTCTACTCATTCCAAAGTTCCACCTTTCACTCATCTCCGTAAACCGGCTCGCCTCCAAAGGCCTTTCCGTCACCTTTCCAGCAAAGTCCGATGCATGCTACATCCGAAAGGATCGGAACACCATCCTTGTCGCCAAGCATAGGAACAGCCTGTACCATGCAAAGGTTACTCCGAGTATTCAGAAGGAGGCTGCTCACACAACTGTTGATGTCAACCTCCTCCACCGCCGAATGGACCACATCTCCGTTGACCGTATTCAGAGCATGGTCAACTCCGGTCAACTCCGAGGCATTGACACCCTTACTGGAACGCCCACATTCTGTGAGGCGTGCACACTCGGAAAGATGAAGAAACTCCCTTTCCGACCTAAGGAGGACCCTCGGACTACTTGCCCACTGGAACTGATACACATGGACGTCGGAGGTCCCATAACTCCGAGATCATGCGAAGGGCACAGATTCTGGCTAGTCATTGTCGACGACTTCAGCTGTTTCCCCTGGATCTACTTCATGAAACACAAAAATGAAGCTCTCCAGATCTACAACCAATGGAAATCAGATGTGCAAACCCTCCTCCAGTCAGAAATTGGACAAGAGGACTTCTCCGAATCCTACACGAAATTCGTCCGGAGTGACGGAGGAACAGAATACACCAACAAGGCGTTCCGAGACCAACTCCGAATTGATGGCACAATCCACGAGACATCTGCTCCCTACACTCCGGAGCAAAATGGTCTGGCCGAACGAATGAATCAAACATTGGCCACACTGGCAAACACCATGTTGGAGGAGTCAAAGCTCCCGAAATCCTTCTGGGTTGATGCCATGTCCACCGCTGCTTACATCTCCGCACGCAGTCCAACCTCCGGACTTGCTGGAAAAGTACCCTATCAAATTTTCTTCAATCGCCAAGTTGATCCGACTCTCTTCCACCCCTTTGGGTGTCCCGCCTATGCACACACGCCCAAGGAGCAGCGGGGGGGAAAATTCCGATCGCATGGAAAGAAATGTATCATGATTGGGTACACTCATGGGCAACAAGCCTACAAACTCCTTGACATTGAACGCCGGACCATCATCTCCAGCCATCATGTCACCTTCAATGAATCCGGAACCATCTCCGATGCTGAATCCGCTCCTTGGAAAGCCTCCGCTGTTGAGGGACAGTGGGAGGGCTTATTTCCGGAGCCGGACATTGATGATGATAAACGTCGACCCCACCTTGAACCAGTGGGAGTTCCAGAACGTCTTAACAGTCCCGGCATCGAGGAACTCGCCGAACACCTGGACCAACTTCGATTACATGAAATTCCTGCTCCTGTTCCAGATCCTGGGCCACCCCCAGCTCCAGCTCCGATTCCCCCTCCGGTTGCCATGCCGGCCGCACCTCCTGCTCCGCCACCCATACGACGAAGCAACAGACAACGGCAAGCGGCAAATAAAAACAAAGAGTATGACTGTGCCCTACAGGAGGAAGCCAAAAGGCAAGCAAACCGCAAGGAGGAAGCTCCGGAACAACCTGCGGAGCCCCCAGATGATGATCCAGAAATCCCTGGTGCATTTATGGCCTCCATAGAGGATTTCATATTCGCTGGGTCTGCAAACTCGTTCTCCGAACAACCACTCCCGAACACTCTAAAAGAAGCCTTCTCCGGTCCAGACAAAGACCTGTGGAAGTCCGCCTTAGAGGAGGAACTCCTAAGCCTCAACTCCAACCACGTCTATGAGACCGTACTCATTCTGAAAGGAGTAACTCCGATCACCTCCAAGCCCATGTTCCGAATCAAACGGGATCAAACCGGAAACATAGAACGCTACAAACTCCGAATTGTCGCACACGGCTTCACACAAAAGGAAGGAGTTGATTATCAAGAGGTCTTTGCTCCGGTCGCAAACCTTGACTCCGTCCGAACCCTAATTGCACTAGCCGCCAAACATGACCTAGAATTAGACCAAATGGATGTGTCTACAGCATACCTAAACGGAGAACTGCAGGAGGACTTATATATGTCACCTCCGACAGGTGTTCCAATCCAACCCGGATATTGCTGGAAACTCCGACGATCTTTGTATGGACTAAAACAGGCTGGTTGGACTTGGAACAAAACCCTAGACCACAAACTCGGAGAACTCGGTTTCTTCCGTTTAGATGCAGAGACATGCCTGTATGTATTCTGAAAGGATGGCCAACTCTGTTTCCTGGTCGTCTATGTCGATGACCTTCTCCTAGCTGCCACCACCCGAAAGTTCATGAACTCCATAAAAGCCAAACTCTCCGCCGCCTTTAAAATGCGAGACCTCGGAGAAGCAAAGTTCATACTCGGAATTGAACTCAAACGGGACAGGAAACTCCAGACCATCTCCTTATCCCAATCACAGTACTCCCGAACTGTCCTGGCACACACTGGGATGTCCACCTGCAAGCCAACATGGACCCCCATGGCACACAACTTCCAATTGTCCGCGACTGACCCGGAGGATAACCAGACCATACCGGAGATGACCATCGAAGGAAAACAAGTTTCCTACCTCACAGTCATAGGGTCACTAATGTACCTCATGCTCGGAACTCGTCCGGACATCGCTTATGCTGTATGCGCACTCAGCCGTTTCAGTGCGAAACCCAAAGGTATCCACTGGGAAGCAGCAAAATGCGTGCTCCGATATATCCAGGCCACCAAAGACATGGAACTCCGCTTTGATGGAACGGAACTCTCCACAGACATGGACTTCCATGGATACTCCGATGCAGGATGGTCTCAGGACCCAGACAACTCACGATCCACGTCTGGTTTCGTCTTTATCAGCAATCGCGGAGCCATCTCCTGGTCTAGTAAACAGCAGAGTATGGTAGCTCTCTCCACTACAGAATCGGAGTACATCGGACTCAGCAATGCCGGACAACATGTTGCCTGGCTCCGAACCTTCTTTGATGAGATCGGACATCCTCAAAAGGGCCACACGGAGTTGTTCTGTGACAATCAAGCAGCCATTATCCTATGTCGCGACCCGCAATTCCGAGCGCGGACCAAACACATCCAACGAAAATACCACTTCATTTGGGATGACCTAGTTGGAAAAGGAGAAGCAACAGTTCGGTATATCTCCACCAAGGACATGGTAGCGGACATACTCACAAAGCCTCTCGCTAATGAACCACACTGGAAATTCGTTCGGGGCATGGGGTTAAGGTTACACTCGAGTGGGAGTGACAAAATATCACCAGGTCCGAAGTCCGGAGACTCCTCCGGACATGGGGACTCATAACAGACTTGTCCCATCTCCGGAGTTCACATCTCTGAGACTCCGGAGTGCGTATGTATCACTATATTGTGTGGCGCGATCCTTACGCTTACCCTACTAATTGAGGTACGAGTGTCCCTTTACCATACACTATATAAAACCCTCCACTTCATACTATAGCACCTCAGTCGTTTCTGTCCTCTTTGGCATCGACTGAGGTAAGTCTCTTACATCTAGTATTCACCCCTGTACTCATAGTCGTAGCTCCGGTCTACTCCGGTCTTCGCTAGGTAAATACTAAGTCGTTTCTGTCCTCTTTGGCATCAACTGAGCTCCGGTCTACTCCGGTCTTCGCTAGCTCCGCTCCGGTCTGGACCTCCGGACTAGTCAGTCTTGCCTTCAGACTCTGTTACTCGGTTTAGAGCTTTACTCGCCGTCTTCATGATTGTGTGGATGTCTCTATTTTTACTATATAACTTCTCACTTGCATATCTACGTATCCACCGTATACTAGACAAGGGGGAGTGTTGAAAGGTGGCGTGAGAGTAAGTCACGTGACCTGTAATTACTAGTAGTATATAAGACTCGTCTAAGTCTGAATATGAATAACACTTCTTGATCCCGAACTACATTGTTCTATTAAGAAATACCTTCCCAAAGGTAAGTACCACTGCAGCAGTTCCTTACCCTGTGCGGCGTAAGTCGCCGGGTACGCATCATTGCAACAGGCGGATGAGGTTGTGAGGTAGCAAGAGAGTCAAATCCGCCAAACGATGCGGCAAGGGAAGGAGGCTGGTTTGTGCTGGGACTTGAAGCAGGGGAGGTCCAGGACATGAGAAGGGCAAAGATCATAGACCATGATATCGAAGGGCCGGCATTATACAAACTAGTGGAACTGGGTAGGCTACTACCTGGTATCACTTCCCTAACACCACGAGCAAGGAAATTGTATGCAAGCTCGCTACATTGCTGACCCTTTGTGAGACCTGAGAGCATATCATACAATGCCATGGTCATATTCACATCCTGGACTTAGGTAGACCACACAGCCCACTGCAAGAAGAACGGGAGTTTGCCTGTGGACATTTCCGTGATTTCCATGTATGACAAACCGTGTATCTCGCCAGTGGGTGTTGCACCCCAGAATTGTAGCACACGTTCAGGCAAAAGCGATGCGTAGAGGACACCGATGAGGGAATACAGCATGGCAATATCATTCCGCGGTGTGGGTTGACCATCATTTTCACTGCTGGCAGGGGGTGATGGACCCATCCTCGACTGATCTGTCTGAATGCTCGCAAGCACATCTTCTTGCCTCTGCTTGATCTTGCGCAGCTCGGAGCTGGCATAGGTGAGCAGAGACCTGACAAGGACATCGCACATGTTGAGTACCGGAAGCTGGAATTCCTCGGTGAGGGGCTCCTTTTGCTGTTGTTCAGGGACGAGCTGGACAAACTGCGGGAAGGAACTTATGGGTGAGGTATGGGTACATTTGCAGAACTGAATGAGGGCGGTAGCGAGGTATGTAAAGGCATCACCCTGCATGGCATCCCAAATCTGGGATTTGAGCTCTTCCGTTTCGCAACCCAATGTACTAGGGTCATGATGTCCAGGCTCTGTCATGAAGAGTGTCCACTTGAGCAGGATGGGCGCCTTCAAGCCAGGTTCTTTCCAGTTTGGAGTTTCTGGAGCAAATTGTTGGTTGTTTCATGTATGCGATGGTGCCCTTGTCTGTGGCGAGGGTTTTGCTGACTTTGCCAGGGAAGGAGGATCTGCCAGGTCAAATGCTGCAAGCGTGGCAGCGAGGGTATAAGAGGCTCCAAGCCAATCGATCAACTATCCTAGACAGGTGATTTGGTAGTAGACAATGGCAAGGTACTGTCCCTCAAATATTTGAGAGAATCATAGTGGGCGTTTAGAATGTCGTAACCCTGAGAGGGTTGTGAACCTTGTAGACATAAGTCAAACAACAAGAACAGAAAAGGAATGCATGCACCTGGGCCAGAGGGCGGGGTGATGTTTGTCTATGCATTTTGTTGTGCTGTCTGTGCCTGTGCAATGGTGACAGGGACTCAATCTCCTCGAAGATGCGTGAAGCAAGGGAGGCATCGTGATCAAGGACCATACTAGTGCAGGCAAGCGAAATGGGGAGGGATGGGGTGGTTGGCATTGTAGGGACAAGTTGGGAATGGGAATCATGGGTGTGAAGGGTGTGTTGACTCCTGAGCGATAGGCAGCGGGTTGATGCGTCTGTTGGATGTGGGTTGTGAGTTTCCAGTGTGGCTCCGAAAGCCATCTGAGAGCCCAGTCGGTCCCTTTGTGCATGACCTGTAACGACCCAATATCCTATCAAGGACAATAGGAGGTTCTGGTGGTTGCCTGGTAGATCCTAGAGCGCTTGCAATCAGTAGTTCTGTTATCAAGTACAATCACTAGACCACTAGGGTCTATAGTAGATTGCTAGCCATGAGAATAGAGGGGAAAGAACAGAAGAAAGTGGGGAACTAACAAGAGAGGGAAAACAACAAGAGAACTAGACTAGAGACTAACTACTATAACATAGGGGTATTTATAGGGGCTAAGTGCGAGCACAGGCCAAGCTGTGGAAAAGCTGTGGGAATCTAAATAAGGTTAATACCACGGTCACTGGGTACCATGAGGATGCTCTAGATAAGAGGTGTTAATGCTATTGGAGGATAAGGGAAAGTGAGTCAAGAGGAAAGTCATGAGGCAAGCATAAGGATGCAATGTGTATACCATGAGGTGGCCATGAGGTGCACAGCCTAGATAAGATCATGTGACTTGGTCATGTGACTAGTAGCGTGGGAGACATGTGACCTGATGAGGTAAGTCTTGGCAAGTGAAGGAATACTATGGTATGCTTTGGTAGTGTTTTGTATGCACTAGTGGGACTAGTGTTAGTGATTAGGAAATGAATGGTAGTGAAATGTAATCGAGAAATGTAGCATCTGTAACATGACCCAAGTGATTGCATCCACAGGCATGGCATTGACAACTGGGAGGCATTCATGCTACGGGGAATCCTTGATATAGGTATTGGTCAGAAGAAACAGTTTTTAGAGCACAGAGGTGTTTCACTTAGCCGCGGCAAGTCATTCAAATCTGAGCAGAGATGACCGCATGCCAGTAGGATTCTTGGGAGCAACTAGTATGAGAAACAGTGTATATATTACTATGTACAATCCTCCACTCCTCCACTCAGGCTACTACTAGTCAGTACTAACAGCATAATAGAAATCCTTATTGAAATACTTGTTCAGAAAAAAGGAATTGGAATACTCAATGCAATTACTGGAGGTGAACTGATTGTCTACTTCGCAACCAAAACGAGGAACAATGTGAGCGTACGATCTGATCTGATCCAATGTTAGACAACCTGATGTGCATTTAGCCTTCTTGAGCACATGTAAACCCGTGGTACGCTCAAATAAATTGTTCCCTTGGACAATGATGTCTAAGCACTGCATGTACATCAAGGGACGGCTGGAGAATGGATTGGTGGATCTTCGGTATGAAGAAGGACACATAATCAGATGAACAATGACGACATTGTGTCCTGTAGAGATCGACTTGAAACTTTTATAACCAATACAATAGAGAAAGGACATACCCTGCAAACCACTGGAAGGCCATTTCCATTGCTCGTTGGTATTCATGATCGCTGCATCATACCGGCCATATTTTAGTGACGCTGAATCATCAGGAGGTTGGGCATGAACAGTGAAGGTACGAGCTGTGATGGACGGATCATAATAATCTTTCTATTGCAGATGGACCTTGTACCATACATCAAGTTCTCTGAATGGCAGCTGTACGTCTGGTGAAGATTGTCTCTGATGACCAAATGTATGGAAGTTTTGGGTGATGTTATCCTCAAGATTCACATAATCTTCCAGTGCCGCACGAAGGTCCGGTAGCTTGAACATTTCAGCGACAGTGTCAATATGGACACAATGTAACAATGGCTTGTAATTGAGACAAATTGCTGTAGATCTGGCAATAAATGTACGGAGCGGCCTGGGGACAGAGTTGGCAGGAGCTGCAGAAAGCCTAGTGGCAATCTTGAAAAGGTCTGCCTGTTGGCATTTTGGGGCCCAAATGTCCTCCAAGATGTTCCCTTCTTCTTCATCGGCCCTCTTATCGTCTTCTATATCATCATGATCCAGCTCCCCTTCCTGCGAGTCAACTGGCTTGTGTGCAGTATGTAGGGCTATTGCAGTGTCAAAAAGTTGACACTTCTGATACTGATTGAGGCACCGACAGATTTGCGCATCATAGTTCTGATTATTCATCATTGAGGCAGGGTCTTTGATGACTTCAATGTGGGCGTGCTCTGTTGTATCTGCTGACCACTGTAACAAAGATCCCACTTGTTCGATACTTGACACTTTGTAGTAGCTCAAGTTTCGGAATCTGCCAATGCTTGAGGACCACTTTACTCTGCTGGCCCCAGTGGAGACCCCCCTCGATGATTGCAGCCTTGTGATCATGAAATGCTTGTAATGTGGCCTGGATTTGGTCGCATGTAACAGAGGTGATGGCGGGAGCCTGAGTGAGATATCAGAACTCCATAAGTACATGAATCGCAATGACTACACCAGGATCTGCAGTGCTGGCGATTACAATGACAATATATCGTTGAACTTCCTGTTTTGTTCGCCCTCTGACTTGCTTCAATTTTGTGATTCCCTTGGAAAAGTGACAAAGACCAGTTATGTGTGGGAGGATTGAGAACCAGAAGTTGATCTCAGCAGAACCAAGGGCCTCGATACACCAGCGAACATCATGGTCCCAGAACTCTCTGTACCAGTGATGTAAGCCTTCAGGGGAGATGAATCGGGGAGGCTCGGCAAGTGGCCAGTCCCTCCAGAATGGGTGTGATACCCCACTAAGTCGTAACACCTCACACGCAGCGAAATATTGATTGACATCACTAGGATCGCATCAAATGGAGGACAATTGGGAAAGGGTGATTGCTGAAGTACAGGGGAGGATGTCGATGTGGGTCGCCAAAGTCCTTGTATATGGCCATTGTGACAGGCGACATTTGCCACATACACATGCTAACATGCACACCTCCGGCATGTCAACAATATATGACACCAACAGGGTGAAGCAGTAGCATAAGTTTCTGACGGGATTGGACATCATTTTGCCGATACATGCAGCCTCCTTGAGAGGCTGCAGGATGATGTTGAGACATTGATGAAAGAGGCGAGCATCAAGGACACTGCACATTCTTGATTCGGGGTGAGTGAACTGTGCAATTGGCATCAAAGTGAGTAGAAGGAATGCATGTGAGGACCCCTTGACTGCCACAAACGTTCGAGATATTTGTTTTGTCTGATGAAAGAATGTCACCACATAGTGTAGCGCCTGCAGGAATTTGTGACTGTGAATGTCAATGAGTGAGCGTTCTGCAGAAAAGCGCGGATACTTACCTGCATCTCCCAGGTGCTCTCGCTGCTCATCCATTCGGTAAAAAGCCTCACAATCCGCTTGGCCGTTGTGAATAGATGAAACGATGTGTAGTCCATTTTATCTGCAAAGAATGGGTGGTTGAAAAGTAGCTCAATGCAGTCAAGAGCATCACGAAAATACAGAACGACATGTTTCTTCGTAGGATGTGTTGTTGGCACAATTCGGGAATTCCAATGTGGACCTGACAGAAGGATTTCTGCCCAAGAACACAATTCTTTTGCTGTCCAAAAAGATAGTGGCATCTTCTTCGCCTGGATGGACATGTCAACATGAATTTGGGTAGTTGGATTTAAACTTACCGCACTTAGTGAGAGTAACTTGTCAAGCGCACTCATGCTGGATTTTGATGTCAACAAGAAATTTGCCATCCTCCAATCGGTGAGATCAGCGAATGGATAGAAAATATTATCCTGTTGGAGATGAGAGTATGGATCCATGTCAAACCGAGTAAGAAATGTCTCCCCTATGCCATAAATCTTGGCGGCATTGTTGAAAACAACTATCACATGCCCTTGCAAGTCTGCCCTCATAAACGGGGCGGAAGGTTCAGGGTCAGGGGATCGGTCATCATGTTGTTCAGGCAGATTGAAATCGCTGTCCTGATCATGGAACCCCCAGCCTGGATCAGGATTGAACTCAAAAGCTTGAAGTGGTGGAGATGGTGAACAGGATGGAATGGGATTGTCTTCCTTGTCACTTGAAAGAGCAGCCGCACACCCCAATACTTGCTGAACGCTCAGCCTCTGCACCATAGTGCACGCCCAACAGACATGGCATCAACACTAAGAGCTGCCATCGCTCAACACACCCCCCCAACTCAGCCTACTCTGACCAGAAATCGCAGTCAGATGATGCCACTGAACCTGCCAGCAAAATATCTCCGTCCTTAGGATCAAGAGGAAAGTGCCAAAGGCCCATGGTCTCAATGTTAGTATTTTTCCTTGATCCACAAGCTCTGTCTCACCCTGTTCCCACAGCGTCGTCAACACAGGCAATGTCAATGTCCTTCAAGTTCCCCTTGCCCTCAGATCCATTCCCCTCGGATCCATTCCTCTCTCTGCTTTCCACCTTGATTCTCACACATGCCCTTATCTCTGGAGTCCACTCAAGAATATCTCATGCAACCATGCCAGGGGGTGGAAATGATCCCCTGTTGTCTTCTTCTCTCTGTGCTGTTCAAGGCCAGGTCAAATCATTTGATCTGACTATATCGCCATGGATCTACGCTACGGGATTCAAGTCCTTTGCGAGACAAGACCAACCTCTTTGTGTCACCCCCATCGTCAACCTCCCCAACCCTTTACCATTCAAGCCGAAAAACTCATGCCTGAAGCGACCATTGGGCCTTATCCATTCGAACTCATCCCGTGATGCCTGAATCTCAGTCCCAGCAAGAATCGTCGAGTAGGACGACAGAGCCGTAGACGGAGGGACGTTTGATCAGTGTGATCACGGTCTGATGCTGCACTACGTTCCTTGCCATCAATAGCTGCCCTCTGAAATGAGGTGATCTGACCCTCAATTTAACACCAGCCACACGCCAACTACCCCATCCATCTTCGTTACGCCTCCCCTGCGCTGTGGTCGTGCCATCAACAACTACCCTCTGAAATGAGGTAATTTTACCATTGATTCACATGCCAACCAACCCTTCCCCCCTCGTTACGCCTCCCCTGCACTATGGTCAACGTGTTTGAACTATCTGCTGGCTGTCTACTGGCGTACTAGTGGCCTCCCCCGCAACATTCCTCTGTGCATTCTGATGCTCTTTGTGTCCTAACAAGTAGGTGTTTGACCCAACCGCTCATGGCCTTGTCCATGCACAGCGTGGCGCTTGTGTGGACTAACAGTTACCCTCTGCACCCTCTGGGATTATCACTGTGTTGCCCGGGTCAGTTATGATGCCCTTCAACTGCAGCTCCGAGCTGCACAAGATCAAGCAGTGGCAGGAGGATGTGCTTGCAAGCATTCAAATGGATTGATCGAGGATGTTTAGGTCTGCTGCCCCCATCAGTGGTGAAAACGAAGGTCAACCCGCACTGTGGAACAATATTGCCATGCTGTATTCCCACTTTTCTTACCCTGCCGTCCAGGCACCGTCGGTCAAGCCCCCTCGACACAGCCCACTTCAAGCAGACAAGATCCCTTTCACGGCCGACGAGTAAACCTCAAAGTTATGCACACATTTTATCACTCACCTCTTTGCCTATCCCGAGTATCCCCCGTCTTCATCGAATTCTACTGTCAAATTAGCATACGCCCTTCACAGGACCAAGCTACATGCATCAGTCACCTTTGCTGCCCTTGTCCTCCTCCAGCAACTCAAGGCTCATTTTCCAACTCCTTCTCTCAATCATCATCTCCACAGAATTTTTGAAACACATCCCCTTGACTCTTGACCTCTCAAAACACCTCCTTTGGACCCCCAGGAAGGTTCTGCAACAGAGATCATGTCATCTGCATCAACCGTTCCCGAGCTGTGAGTGCTTTTGTCCCATCACCCCTTCTCTCAATCATCGTTCCCACAGAATTTTTGAAACACATCCCCTCGACTCTTGACCTCTTAAAAAGCCTTTCTTGGACCCCAAGGAAAGTTCTGCAACAGAGATCATGTCATCTGCATCAACAGTTAGTAACTGGCTGTCCTGGTGCCCTGATGGTAATCAAACTACCAAATTCCTACACCAGGATGGTGTCCTGATGTAGCCAGGACATCTCTACCAGTAGAAACGATGATTCATATGCGTAGGTAAGTGATGACCAAGCTAAGCCATTGATTGGCTTTATCATAGGAGCCATCAAAAGGTTCAGGAGCTCTGAGATGGCGTTCGGTGAGTTTCAAAGAGAACATTGGTGGTGGAGAGAAGGGTTGAAGGGTAGGAAGAGGAAAGGATCCAGTAGTTGGTTGTGTTAGAGGAAGAGCATTGAAAGGTGGGGGTTGTCTGGCAACAGGAGTGGGAGATGGAGGAGTAGGGACATGAGGGATGGAGAGTGTTGAAGAGAATATATGAGAGAGATCTAGTTTGGCTGCTTGTTATTCTCCTATTGAGAGTGGAACATCAGGATCAGGAGAGGAGATTGAGGATTCATTTTATTTGTTAGAAGAATCAGAGAGTTCTGGAGGAGGGGGTTGTGGGAAGAGTCCCCAGAGAGATCGTGGGAGTCAAGGTCGTTGAGAAAATTTGGCAGCTTACAATGGTGGTAGCTGGCAGGGCATGCTTGAGCTTTTGTTATGCTTGGTCCAGGTAGGAACCAGCATAGCCTTTAATTGACAAGAGATGAAGAAAGTGTCGAGTCAAAAGTATGACGAGGACTTGTAGAATCAAGGTTCACAATGGTCAAGGAGGTTGGGCTGGGACCAACAGTTCAAGGGGATCTAAGAGTTGGGCTGATACCGACAAGATGAAGCAAGAGCGTGAATTGCACGAAGTATAATGAATACAAAGGAGCTCAAGTGTGAGAAAACACTGGAGTAGTATCTAAGGTTTATATACGTTGAGTATAGAAACTAATGGAACATCTAAGAAGATTAAGGGTAGGCATACAAGATGATGGAATAGAACGATGATGAAGCAAATGATAGCCATCAGGATGCCGATGGAAAGAGTACGTAAAAGGAATGAGTCATCGTATAAAAGAAAGATAAGTCTGAGGAGAAGATACAAGATGTGTACAAAGTAAAGAGAAAGAGAAAGAATCATAACAATGTATCTATAGCATACCTCAATGGAGAACTGTAGGAGGACTTATATATGTCATCTCCGACAGGTATTCCAATTCAACCTAGATACTGCTGGAAACTCCAGTGCTCCTTGTATGGACTCAAACAAGCTGGCCAGACTCAGAACAAAACCCTAGACCGGAAGCTCAGTGTTATGATCGCTTCTCAAAACTAATGGACTTAACATTTTTCTTCTTTTCTTTCACTTTTCTTTCAATCCCTATCTATTTCCTTCATGCATTCACATGCATCCTTTTCATTCCGCTCTATTGCTTCTATTCACACATGCATATCTAATCTCCCACATCCATGCTTCTCATTCACATTAGATCCACATTGTAACCTCATGCTGCCACAGCATATATGTACTTAGTATATAAACCCCAAGGCAGCGCCAGAGAACACTAGTCTTGTTCTCTTGGAGTTTCCCCTACAGGCAACTCTACTTCTCATCTTCTCTTGTCTTTTTCTCTGTGCAAGCAACCTAGCAACAAGGCTTCACTTAAGTATGAGTCCTTTAGGGTTGTTTCACTCAAAGAACTTGGATTCTTTCATTTAGATGTAGAGGCATGCCTTTACATATTCTGGAAAGATGGTCAAATCTATTTCCTAGTTGTCTATGTTGATGACCTGCTCCTAGCTGCTACCACACAAAAGTTCATGGACTCCATAAAAGCAAAACTCTTGGCTGCCTTCAAAATGCATGACTTTGGGGAAGTCAAATTCATTCTCAGAATTGAAATCAAATGAAACTGAAAACTCCAGACCATAACCATATCTCAATCACAGTACTCCCAAACAGTCCTGGAAATGCACTGGCATGTTCACCTGCAAACCAGTATGGACCCCTATGGCACCTAACTCCCAGCTGTCTGTAATTGATCCAAATAATGATCAGACCATTCCGAAAATGATCATTGAAGGCAAACAGGTTTCATATCTCATGGCCATAGAGTCATTGATGTATCTCATGCTCTGAGTTCCATTTTTGGTAACCAAGTCAGCTATTGGGACAACTTGGAATCATTGCTTATGTATTGATCTATATACCTTATCCACATGTCCCTTCCATGGCACAGTATTTTATCTAACAACAATGTATTGAAGTAGAAAAAAAGTACTCAGATTGCCAAGCTTCATAATATCCTGTCCTTGCCATTTACTTCTTTCCTTCACTATGCATATGAACTCTCATTCATAGAGAAACTGGATTGTGTGTATATCATATTGCTATTTTATGCTCTAGACAATCCATTTCCATCTCCACTCATTGGAGTGATAGCTAGCCCACATACATTGCCCCATTGCAGGTAATAAGATTACCTACAAAAATACTTTGGAAGCATGCTCATGACTCTGCTGATCCAAAGCCTATAGAGGCCAAACAGTATCATATTTTACTCAGTCTGGGTAGGATCTTGCCAAACTGACAATTAGTTGGCAAATTACTACACATAACTATGCAAGCAGCTGTTACTAGTCAACCACTCCTTTACTGAATGTATCTGCTGCTTGGACATGAGTAAATTCAAACAACTGGGCATGTGAGCCAAACTCAAGGAAACTTGAGTAGCTTATGACATGACAATCATGATTGGCAATGTGATGCTGTATATATTCCCTATGATATTTATATACTATATATACATCATTGTACTGTTTATGCTGGGACATTGGTGCACTACTGTTATACTTGACCTGGGTAAAGAGAAGCATAGCCTTAATGAATTTAAAGGGTTCAAGAGTAAGTACATACTCAATGGTAGTGTGAAGTCCAAGGAGCCAAGAGACTAGTGTAGACTAGTCAGAATATGAACAGTCAAGATTTTACTAGTCTAATGCAACACAGAGTCAAGTGAGGTGTGATTCAAGGAGATCAAAGCTAAAATACAAGAAAAAGGTATAATGGATTTATGTATCTGAGTACAAAGTTTTGGGCAGGTGAGATAAGGGCAGGCATAGAAACAGAGAGAATGTTATAGAAGATAGAGGAGATTAATCACTGATGAAGAAAGTGAAGGGATAATGGCACATAGATGAGTTAGTGAAAAAATGAAAATTGTTTATAAATGAGGATTGAAGACTAGGAAAGAAAAGACCAATCATAACAACTACAGTGAATTCTAGGATGGCTTGATTTCAAATGGCTTGAGTGCAAGCCAAGCTGGAAAAAAACTGAAACTATGATTGTGTTGAACTTTGTGGAAGCTTAGCAAAATGACAGCTGACATAAGCCGTAGTTGTTTCTTGGCTAGCTGAGCTGCTACAACAGTATATAAGGTAGATAAAGCAAGTCCAGTTGATACTGAAACCAGATACAAAGGATAGAAATAGATAATAACCTAAAATGAAGTATGGACTAGATCTAGACTGGAGAGGGATGACAAAGAAGATTAGAGGTGATGTACATAGGATTAGTAAGTAGGATTGGATAACAAGAGATGTAGGATAAAGCCTGAGTAAGCAGAAGGGAGTATAAGGATATCAGGTATCTGAAATCTATATTAGACAGAGTGAAGAGTGAAACTATAATTAAAGGAGATAAACCTGATCTGACCTAAGTTCTAGACAGGTCCAGAGGGGAAATCATAGGGTGAAGGTTTGACTAATGATATTAGAGATGGCCAAAGATGACCAGAGTAGGGTTAGCATAGATGTAACAGGCTGTGTATTACAATAAAACCCAATGTTTGATGATAAACCATCAAACCATCAACCTAACCATCCACCCATTCATTCATCCAGCCATCCATCCATACCACCATTGACTATCCATCCAGCCAGCCATTGACTAACCATCCATCCATCCTACCATCCTATCATCCATCCATCCATCCATTCACTATCCATCCAGCCAACCAACCATCCATCCATCCACTCACCATTAACCCATCCAGCCAACCAACCATCCATCCATCCACTCACCATTAACCCATCCAGCCAACCAACCATCCATCCATCCACTCACCATTAACCCATCCATCCAACCATCCATCCATCCATCTGTTGGAATTAAGATTCCATATTTACTCATATTTACTTGCTTACCTAAGCATAGCTACATCGCACCATTTACCTTAGCATTAGTACTCTAGTGACTACTTACTAGAGTTTCCACAGTTTCCCACACCATCCAGCCATTCACTAACCATCCATCCATCCATTCATCCATCCATCCACTCACCATTAACCCATCCATAGATTCACCATCTATCCACTCACCATCCATCCATCCATCCATCCATCCATCCATCCATCCATCCATCCATCCATCCATCCATCCATCAATCAATCATCCATCTATCAAGCCAGCCAACCAACCAGCCAGCATCCATCCATCCATCCATCCATCCATTTCTGGGGCCAGAAATGATAGAACAGATGGGTATGATAGAACAGATGGGTAGATGAGGAACAGGAGTGCCTCTGTCAAGCTGATCGGATCAAGGGGGATCTCCAAGTAGTGTGATACCGGGAGGGCAAGTATGAAAGAGAGAATCGACGAAGAAACAATGGCGGCAGTAAGCCAGAAGTTGGGTCCCAAGGCTCGCAATGCCAGGAACAAGCGAATGAAGGACACATGCATCAGAATATACCCAGCAAGGACGAGCAAAATGTCAAGAGAATCCGCTTTCTAGGATCGAGCAAGTGCTTTAGTACACGACATGTCCGACGGACCTGTGTCATGGCTTTCCACATTCCATATCGTGTCCTGCCCAACTCGACCACGGCGTCCATTTCCTCTGCATGTTCGACCTGTACAGCACTGGGATGTCCTCTGGCGATGAATGCCTCAGACAACACCATTCACCAAGCTAATGGAAAAAATGGCAAATTTGGGACTGATCACATGCATAGATGGTAGCGCCATAGCATGTACACTCATATTCTTAGATGCATGAAGAATTTAAGCTACGATAAAACAGGTCGTAGATTGATGTTATATGACTGTCACCGCTTCTCCCGATAGTTGGTCTTGGGCTCCTCGAGAACGAGTGTGTTCGAGCGCGAGTGCGTCGAAGTGCTGTGCGCATATGGTCGCTGAATCTCATAGTCAGGCGCCATTCCTGGATTTTCCACATCACTCAAGTGGGAGTGGGGGGGTCTGTTGGGATATGGTCTCTGTCAGCATTGGGACCACAAATGGCATAATGAAAGGTGGGCTCACAGCTTGAGGGATGCTGGAGGGTCATCGTCTGAATCGTGATCCACAACGACTGGGGGGCGATGGCGTTTTTTAGGACGAGGAGGGGGGGAACGATCAATGTGGATGCAGTGGTGTACTCCTGTGCAGAATACGTCCCACTCGTCGACGTCAATCACTGGAGGGTCACGGCGGCGTTTCTTGGGACGGGGAGAGGGGGGGCAATCAATGAGGATGCGGTGGCGAACTCCTGTGCAGAATACATCCCACTTGTCGACATCAATCACCTCATGTGGATCCGGCATACTTATCAGCAGGAAGGTTGAAGAAGTCCTAAGTACAAGTGACCGCAACGCAGTCAGTCCTGATGACGGAGACTTCTGTTGAGTCCGTAGTGACAACCATGGCCACCGCTACCGCTGCATCTTCCCTCCCCACGCTTAACTCTCTTCACATCAAAGAACTGAACTTGAGTGCACTCCCTAACTGGCTCAGCGTTTTACAGGAATATTCTGTGAGCGGAACAGCAAGCTAGTGAGAAGGAGGATGTCATGTCTGCCAGAGTTGCGGGATGTTTTCTTCTCGAGTTCCACGAACGGTCTCATATCTTCGCGATATGCCTTGCGCCTCACTCGCTAAGTGGGTCACTTCGATGCCTCAGAACCAAGGTGACAGTGAACACGATGTCGTTTACGGACTCAGCAGACTTTTCCACAAGAAATTCTTTCGATTGTGTGCATCAACCTAGTAGTTTCCTAAGAGTCTTATGACCGCCATACATGGTCTACGACAGAAGTGCTCCGGAACCGGGGATACCTGGTTCTGAGGGTAGATTATTAGGAATGGAAAGCCACATGTCGACGCGAGCTAGATATACTCAAAGAACGTAAAGTCTTTGAACTGGTCGACCCCCCGAAAGGGCGAAAGGTCATATCAAACCGATGGGTTTTCGATCAGAAACCTGATGGTCGTAAACGCGCATGATTAGTCGCAAAAGGATTCTCTCAACAAGAGGGAATCGATTTCGACCAAATATTCTCCCCGGTTGTAAGGTTTGAGACTGTGCGGCTCATGCTTGCACTCGCAGCCTTAGAGAACTGGCACATCGAAGCACTCGATGTAAGAAGCGCTTACCTATATGGTAAGCTAAACGAGGAGATCTACATGAAACAACCCGAAGGTTTCGTAATCCCTGGGCAAGAGCACAAAGTGCTCCGTCTACGACGTGCCCTGTATGGCCTTAAACAAGTCGGATTAGCCTGGTGGGAGACTCTAAACGAGTCCATGAAAGACCTCGGCTTCGAACATCTGAAGTCCGATGCCGGAATCTTCCTATACCGGAAGAAGGGCACCACTATGGTGGTTGCCATCGTCTATGTAGACGACGCCTTATTCTGTGGCCCTGACAAGGCCATAGTAGCGGAGGTAAAAACCGCATTTATGCGCAAGTGGGAATGCAGAGATTTAGGTCCTGCAACCGAGTTCCTGCACATGAGAATCCGCCGAGAAGGCAGCAAGATCATGATTGATCAGTGCGCCTACCTTGAAAAGGTACTTGAGCGATTCGGAATGCAGAACGCCAAAACGGCTTCCACTCCCCTTCCACAGGGGTATTACCCTCTCGACTACAATGGTCCAGTCGACCCAGAATTGCGATCTCGCTTCCAACAAGTGATCGGATCGTTATTATACATCACACTAGGCACCAGACTGGATATAGCCTACGCTGTGACAGCCCTTTCGAGGCATGCAGCTAAGCCCTCCAAAGAGCACCTAGACAGGGCACTGTACATATGCAAGTACCTAGTCGGTACTCGCTACTACTCCCTCGTCTTCGATGGTAGCTCCAAGGCAGGCATGATCGCATTCACCGATTCCGATTGGGCATCCAATCCTAATACCCGTCGCTCTCAGACTGGCTGGTTTATTAAACTGGCTAATTGCATCTTCAGCTGGCAGTCGCGCCAACAGCAGCGCATTGCCTACTCTTCTACAGAAGCTGAATATGTTGCACTTTCTGATTGTAGCAAACAGGTTGTTTGGTTGCGCTCCTTAATGGAGGAACTTGGTTACAAGTTACAACCCATCCCCATCTGTGGTGATAACCAGGATTCCATCTTCATGGGATCGAACGCAGTTACTGAAAAACGCAACAAACACGTGGACATAAAATGGCACGGTGTTAGAGAGTTCATCCGTGAAGGAATGGTAGAACTATTCTTTATCGAAGGGGCCATAAATCCTGCCGATATGTTCACCAAGAACCTTGGTCATATAAAACTTGACCAATTTAGATCGCAACTAGGGTTAGTCTTCTATGACAAAGCAATAGCAACATAACAAGCTGTTGCTCCCTTCCTATTTTCACTCAATGCACAAGTCACACACCCGACATCCATCCGGATGACTTTGTAGCAACAAGTGTGCTCTCTTCGCTTACGCGCCTTATTAGCGGCAGCTTAGCGAGGGGGAGTGTTGAACGAGCACCACGCAGTAGCTCTTTAACATTACTTACTTACTTATCGTAGTAGTGTAGACATCCATATAAGGAAATAGTCACACGCACATGTAGTATATAAGTTAGAACTCAATCGTCTGAGTTCGAATAGCATCTTGTGTTCTTACCACAACCACCGCTACTAGCTAAGTGATTCATAACCCGCATGTGAGTGTCAGGCATACTCTACGCTTCCCCAGACTCTATTCAACAGATGAGAGTCAACGGGATGCTTGGAAGGCGCTGTAGAGAAGGAGCCCGATGAGGATACCTCATGGGTTCCTGGTGGTGACTGCGCGGGAGTTTGATAAACAGAGCCCGGGTCTGGTGGGAGTGTAAGCGACAAATGCGATGATTGGGTGGGTCTAAAATTAAAGAATGATTCGGAGGGCTGGAACCAACCCTGAGCAACATGGGATTGGTGGTATGCGGAGTGATTATGGTGTACAGAGTCTGAGTTAGGCATTATAAGTAAAGCGAGAGTAGCTCTAAGGGATGAAGGAGGGAGGTATGGTACATGGAAGTCGGACGGAAAGAGCGTGATCAATCAAGACGCGTCGACGCGTTCGCTATAAACAATCGCGCTGAACACGGTCACGTTACATTGATGACGCGCATCACCGGCCAAATTTGGGTTTTAGTATGGCTGAGCAAAATCACCTGTATTGCACAGAGCTGCACATTAAATTGTAAATCAAGTATCTAGGGCGACGCAAAGTGTATACATTTTGGTGGGTCTGTCTACAGCCGAAAGGGCAGAACGTTGTATCAAGTCATACAATCGTGTTTGGAGTGAAAATGGCGCTGTAGCCTCAGTTTCGCTCAAAAAGGAAAAAAAGCAGGACCCTAGGCACTTATTGGCGGGACCACCAAATTGGGGTGAGTGTTCAAAATTTTACGATCGCCTTCCTCTTGTACAAGCCTCCCCAAACTAATCCCGGGAGACACCGACATTGTCCTTCCGTGGAGCGATACGACTTGGACGCTTACATCCCAGATTCGTGTCAGCATACGGCTCGCAGAGACGAGGCTAAGCGACTTGATCTGCCAGAACGATTGCCAAGCCCTGGAATTCAAAGGATACGGAAAGAACTTTATCACTAGCCACCAATTCAGTCCGGATGCATTCGTTCAAATGGCATTCCAGGCCGCGTACTTTGGCCTTTATGGTACGTCGAGGCAGCTCGAAATGTTGACGAAACTGATCACGAATCTCGAAAGAACCGAGTGCACATACGAACCCGCGATGACAAAGGCGTTTCTACACGGCCGTACCGAAGCCATCCGGACTGTCCAGCCAGAAAGTGTAGAGTTTACAAAGGTCAGCGTCTTCGTTTCCTCCGTTCGGTCTGGTCTAAAACCTCGTTTAAGACGTTTTTCTCTGAGCCTTCCAATGAGGAAAAGATCATTGCCCTACGCAGGGCATGCGAGCGTCGCGTCGCCTTGACGAAACAGTGTAGTCAGGGCCTCGGACAAGATAGGTCAGTCTTGGAAGGTTGACGCTGGACTCGCTACGCTCACATCCGAACTAGACATATCTATGCGTTGTATTGTCTTTATCAACGCCAGCTGAGTGGGAACCTCAAACCCCTTCCCGACGATCCTGTTCCGAACGCCGGGACGACTGCTCAGGCAGCGTTGCCATCCATCTTTGCGGACCCTGGTTGGAACTTGCTCACCACTTCCATTTTGTCAACAGCTCTTCGGCTTTTTGGGTTTGGTCCCGTTGCTGCGGATGGATACGGCATCGGCTACATCATCAAGGAGAACGGAATAAGCATGTAAGTGTCAACCTCAAGTTATAATCTCGAATTGAAGCCGAGTTGCCCAGTGTAGCGTCATCGAGACATCTTCAGACAAGACGGTACTTGGATACGTTGCAGAGCTACCTGTTGGATGTTCAGCGTATCCTCGTTCAACTCTACTTGTCGGCCAACGAGAGACCAGCTCCGTTTCTCGATCATTCAGGAATTCTTCGTGACTCCAAGACGGGACGGCCTATCAATGGGAGTGGCTCGGACGATGGAGCGAGTGATGGTTATGAAGATACAATGAGTCAGTCGTTTTTTCTAATGTCTAATCCTAATCCTATCATCTGATTCAGTGGGACACAGCGGGATATTCCTTCTTTGACAGCAGCGATGTATAACTACTCAGAGGCCGCAAGAAGAGTCCGTGTGCGAACATTGGTACGTCCTCTACAAACTGGAGGCTGAGTTGAATTGACTGCTGCCCCTAGGCACAGTGCTCTCGTTGTCTGAATACTGATACCGTCATAAATAAGTATAATGATGTATGTGTACGCTTTCTTTTTTCTTTCGACGAGACATGATGACGCCATGTAGTACCTCAACGCCATCTGGAACGTCATCAACGTTGAGGAGGCAGAGAAGAGGTAAGAGGTACAAGGACGCTGTTGCAGGTAGCAAGTTGTAAAGGTCGCGCCTCCACGTCATTCAATTTACTTTGCTTTTCTGGTTGTAACTTTGGAATGTACGATTTACAGCATGTGATGGCAAACGTATCAGCTTAAATCAAGACTTGACGGTCCGTCCTAACCCGATTCGCTTGACTGCATGTCACACCTGGTGATAGTCGGCTTGGGAGAAGTCCCTATCATCACATCCGTTAATTCTCACTGAACATCGATCTCCTGCGTTCTCACAAAGTTGGCCATGGGTATATCGCTCGAATGCCCAGTTTCTTTTCTATCATCAAGGCCATCTCCCGCATCCATTCGTCTCGTTCAACAATATCAACGACGCTTCTTCGAGCTCATCCTTCCGCTCGCCGTCAAGCACATTCCCCACCCCTCACCGCGGTACAGGCGACGCCCCCGCACTCAACCGCATCGGCGGGTTGGCTCATGCTGTCACAGTCGGCCAGTGACCTTGAAAGTGGTCGTCGTTCTGACACCTCGTTGCTAGTCAATCTCACTCCGCGCCAAGGTAGTCGGCGCGCGTGCCATGGATCTTGCAGTGTAGCGGCAGTTGTATGATATTCTTCTGCGTTGTTCCACGAATCCCCCTTTGGCATATACACAACTCACGGAGTCACGCCTTTGCGACTGACAGCTAACTGCACCACCTATGCACAACCCCACAAGACGGGTGAAACGGTTTAAACAACCATTGTCCTCGGCACTCGTCTTCACCGCGAAGACAACCTCATCACCTGAGGTCATTGATCTCTCCGAGTCCACACTTGATTCCATCGTCACCAACGCGGAGTCCCTGAAGGCCGTACGTACGCATCTTCTCCGTCCCACCTCATGAAATCAATTCACAACACAGAAACTCGCCGAACTGCGCGCTGAGCGTGAACGTCTCGAGGCTGAAAAAAAAGTCGTCCATCGCTCCGTTCATCCGTAATCAATCCAAATCTAATTGGATCTTATCACTATAGCTATTTATCACCACTCACTCCTATCTTTGTACATAACACAACTAGTCTGTCGTATGCGTCATCTCCGGACTCATGGTATAGAACCAGCATTAATTGAAAATCTTCGCCTGCACGACCCTAAACCGCCACACTTTCCTCCGTGGAGCGAACGTAATCTGGCCTGTGTGGATCCAATTTCCCTTGTTCCTCCGCTAGAGATTGACAAACGGTGAGCACCTCCCGAAAGACCCACAAGTTTCATCCACTCACGCGTCGCATGCCAGAAATAGACGATAAGACCAACGACAACCACAGCAAACGTGGGGAAGTACAACCAAAACGGCGAAAAATGCTGCACCATTCCTGAGCGGCCTGCTACCACCAACAGAGAAAAACTTACGAATAGGAACAAGCCTATGATTCGACAGTCAACAGCAGAGTTTAGTCAAAGTCGTTGGGGCCACGCACCAAATAAGAGACCATAGAAATCACTGGTGAGGAGACTGATGTTGAAATATGCAGACGAGGCGGAGCGGTACAGCATAGGGGCGGTCGTATACAGGACGAACAAGGCTGGGTGAACGAAATCAATGGGTCACCGATAATGATGAACGAACGCTTACAGGTGGTATACACAAGTAAGAAGCCAACTGAGATATAATGTCTGAGTCGTGTACCAAATGCGGTGGACATTCTTGACTTACTTGTCGTGCCATTCCACGAAGCTTGCGTCATAGTGTAGCGCTCTAGCGCAGTTGCTTGAATCCCGTTGATCAAGGTTCCCCACATGCCCAACTGCCCAACGACCTGTGATTGAAAAATTTGGGCTTGATCAAATAATACAAGCTATCGGCTTCTTTACCTCGTACAGGAGTCTTTTTCTAACAAAAAACTCCTCGGTTGCGTTGGGTGTGGAAGAACGGTGTCAAGTGGCGTATCACCCGACAAGGTTATCAGAACTCACTGAAACCATACAAAGTTGCACCAACGATCATAAAGGCATCACCCTTGCCTTCGCTTAAGGCAGGGTAGTTCTTATCCATGAGTAAATCAGATATAACGAGCATCCCAAGGCCACCAGGACACCCTAATCAATGTCGACAATCATCACTACTAGTAGTACAGATGCGAGAAAATTATGCTACGAACCAGGAGTTGTGTCCAGTGGTATTGGTACACCCAACAAAAGAACATGCATACAGGTATCGCCCAACTGGAAAAACGTCAATTCTCGCAAGGAAGATATCCGAGAGACCTATGCGTCCAATAACATGCAGGACAGCAGATCAGTATAGTTGTATGCCTGGTCAGCCCGTAAACACGAGTTCTCGCCATGATTGCTCTGAATCGTCATACCTTGACGACAAGGAAGTTTCCCTCCACATCACAAGACGCAAGAATGAAGTCTCCAGCGATTGTCAGATCCAAACCAAATGGCTTGATGTGCATACATTTCCATCCGTCGCGAATGACCAGTTTCCCCCAGCCCCATAAACCATCTGTCGACACACGGAAATTGATCAATCATGTCAACTGGCATGTTCAGAACCTCGCACATTGGTACATGGTGTAAGGGGTGTAGACCACGAACAGAGAGAAATACCTAACGGATCAAGTCCTCGGTGTAGTCCAGAGCAAAGACTAGTTACTCACTAGATCCATGTATGTGTGGTGGGTAGGGACCAGTTCCTGCTTACTAGCTCGGTGGTAGTGACATTAGTAGTCACCGTGATGCAGAGTGACACCACCTGGCCAGCGACGAGTGAGAAAATGAATCGTTTCGTCCAGAGACTCCTCCAGCGCGCCCACACGGTGTGAGTGAAGGTATCAAAAGAAGAGTAGTCTATTGGGGGGCGAACAAGGTCCCGCGGCCAAGCCTCTTCGCCTGGCGAGGACTGAGCCAGGGATGCAGCGTCATCGGCAAAATCTCGTTTGCTGTCCATGGGTTATGGAACAAGACTCTAATCTCTGGCAAACCGCACTGGTTTCTTATCGGGTTCAGATGTGTGTGAAAATAAGGATGAATTAAAAGGTACCTCCCCTGGGACACACAAACTGTGGTGCCAAACTTCTGTCAGTCGGTTAGCATATGGAGTGTGTTTCGGAAGTTGTGGATTCGTTAGAAAGACGGTTCACCCGCAAACATGCTGGAAATTCATTGACATCGACATTGTGTTACATACGATCGTCATGTTAGTACAAGAAGCGACTACCCCACAAGTTCGACGGGCGCCCCAGCCATGAGTCCCAGACCATAACGACCCCGTAATCCATCTAGGCCCGAGTCAAGTCGTTGCTTCTTCACATTCCGCTTCGTCATTTCTCCATCGCCTTCCACTCGGTCCCGACGGCGCTGTGAGGTCTTGCCGGCGTCCGGGTTCCCTATCTTCCCAGAGTCCGAAAATGGTGGAGCCAAATACCTACTCCATTCAAGCAATGATGGCCGCTGCTTGGGATCGTGCGCCATCAAGTTCCTCGCAAATGCCCTCAGGGACATCTCCTGTTTGCCGAACACATCGAGTAGGGACAGAAGAACCCGCCCACAGGACCATCGGTCTGCCTTGATCGGACTATGCCTTGGCTTCTTCTCGACCTCGGGGGCCATCCAATATCGTGTTCCACACTGGTCATCGACCTCTTCATCCTCGTCTTCTACTCGGATTGCAATATCAAAGTCGATAATTTTCAAGTTGAAGTTCTTGTCGACAACAAGGTTGTCCGGCTTGATATCCCTGTGAGCAATACGGAGCCCGTGGAGATACGCGACGCCCTTGATGAGACCTAGACAGACTTGTGAAACCTTGCTTTCAAACACTTTCGGCCTTAAATCAAGGTAACCCTTGAGGGTGGCCATTTTGGGTACAATGGCCCACCCGTCGAACGAATCGACCAACGAGATGACATGGTCTGATTTGTGTTGGATAGTATCGAGAAGTTTCAAGATCTCGAGCTCGTCTGATTCCTCCCGAACTTTCTTCGCAATGAACAACTTGTTTGGGTTTGTGAATCGATACACAGTGAGAATATGATCCGGCGTCTGAAGTCGAGCATCAGCATGGCAAATAAGTGAAAGGAGTTTCCGGGACCTTGGAAAGTGATTCCCATTCGCCGCCGCTGTCATCCACGAAGACCTGCGGTTCCACCTCATAGCCATAAGCCCTAAGCTGTGCGGCGTGGTCATTTCCACTACCTCCATGAGCAGGTCCATCATCGTTACCCTCTGTACGCTTGCGCTTCCTAGTGGAACCAGCCTCGGGCTTGCTGAAGAACCACCACAGTTGCTGTTCCTTGACATCGTCACAAAGCTTCATAGCTGCAGCCTCCGCAGCTTCATCTTTGCTTTGGTGTAATTCTGCACGAAGGTTGTACAAATGGCGTGCGAACTCGACGCGACCAAGCGGGTCATTCAACGGAAATTCCATGGTTCTGTAATAAACCTGAAAGGGGTGAGCCTCCGAGTCGTCTATGCATTACAAAGTACAACATACCGTTTTATTATCCGGGACCTGAAATAAGATATAGCGAGTGGCGATACCATGGTCTGAAATATAGAAGGCACAGAGGACGAAATCCTTCGCCTGTTTGAACCTGCTCACAAAGTTGTTCGCGAAACGAACGATAAAAGCCCCCGTCGTGAGCATCCGGATAAGATCTATAGGGCATGAACTCCGTGATGAAGTCGAGTTAACCTCCACGAGCAGTCGAGGAAGAGAGGAGTTTGTGATGAGAAAGTCACTACGAGGACAATACCTGCGTCGCTGATTATCATTTGGATCATCACGTTTCACAACAACATCGATAGGCCAAGAGTCATCGCTGCAGACCATGAGTATGGAGGGGGCCAAGGAAGGGTACGCTTACCTCCCAGCGATATTCTTTCTGTCCTTTACCCAAAGGAACGGGTCGAAGAAAACCGAGGCCATAATAGGCTCCTTTAAGGACTTCTGGTGCCAAGCACGGTTCCACTCATAAGGCACAATGTGATATATGGTATGCGTCACCTCCAATAGGTCAGCACACCGTATTGCCTCCTGAGAGTCCTCGGCAGTCGAGGTCTGGTAGGGCTCAAAATATTCTTCGGAAATGCCAAATGTCTGCTAGATGGTCAAAATCGAACGGTAGACGGACGAATCAAGAACACAGCGCACATCAAGGGGAATACCTAGACGTGGCTTCCGGAGCAACTCCTGCTCAAAAGTGGTAACAAAGACCGGGATAGTCACGTTTCTCGCCTCCGTTATATTGTTCCTTTGGATGTCGGTCCGTTCCATCTTTCCCCAATCCTTCACTTTAAGACAGATATCCTCGTATTTTAGTACGCGATCGACGTCAGAAATTGGTTCTTGAACTTCAGGAAGCGTGTGCATCAAATATTCTGAGCCAAAAAAGAGACGTGAGAAACACTCACCAAAGGTCGGGCTCTGGTTTTCTCCAGTCTCGATAACAATGCACAAAGGATCGAGAACGGGCACATTCAGGAAGTTGCGTGCTAAGATACGCTCTTCGAGTCGTTCACCACCACTGGTCTTGTTAAGACACTCTCGAAGTTCTTCCTCATCTCCCGATATCTTGTACAGGCGTATCAGGTGATTGGCTACGTTGCTCAGTGGAGGTTGTGCGTCCTTGATGCGGGGTATAAGTCGGTCGATGCCTTCACCCGGTTGGATTGGAATTTGAAAATACTCTTTGAGATTAACTCCTCGTAACCAACAGACGATCGTCGATGGCGCATCTGAAGGAGGAGAATCAATTGTTGAGGTCAGCTTGGCTCGCTTCAACTACATACCCACTATGATATGGATGTCGTCCTCGGGTGGTGATTCTAGGAAAATTGTGGACAACTTATGTCTCTTCCGCAAGATCTCCCCGTCCGTGGAGAGGACGAGTTTGCCGAGATGCTCTTCATAGGGTATGGATACAGCAGTCTTGGGCTTGTAAAGAACGAGAGTGTCTGCGTCGACATTGGAAAAAGTCGCCGGTTTTTCATTCTTGATGGCCTTTTGAAGATCCAAGACGGTATCCGTCTCGGAGATCTTGACGCAGAAGTATGCTTCAGGATCCTCAGAACGGATCCAACAAGTGAGTGTGAGTTCATCCATGGAGGGTTGATTTTCCCACGCTACCTGCCTATGGCGTAACGCCCATTCGCCTTGATGTCATAGCGGGACTCTTATCTGTAACGACACAAGGTCGTTCGAGTAAGGCGATCAATATCACTAACAGCGAAGTGCCAACCATTTTTACACAGCTGACCCTGAAAACCTGTTCGCAATGGCCAATTACCCTTAGGCAGCATCGATGCCGTCCCAGGCGACAACCCACTCTGATAAGTTGACCACGACCAGTCCAACGGCGGCGACGTGGCTGGCAGGACAAAGACAACGAAGCGACGCAAAGTCAACCACGTATGTGCCTTTGGTTGTCGTCGCAGCCCCCTGACGTGCGACTGGTGCGTACGATCTCGCATCCTTCACAATCCGTCTTAGACTGACCGATAGACTGACCGATGTGCGTTACAGTTTCAAGTGTGAAATCGGCCCACCTGCGCCATGACGAGCAGCGCCCGCCCAAGACCAGGCAGTAAACGCCCGCGCCCCCGAGCGGTAGCAGGATCACGCCTCGTACGCGATCCAACCACCCCGTCGACGCTTTCACGACTTACAGAGTTCCTTCCCATCGCAGAACTGTGTACGGCACCGCATCGCTCGTCGAGCTCGTTGCCCTGGTCGATGAACGTGCTGTGAAACGCTTGGCAATGAATTTTCGGTCCTGACGTGCGTGTCTGCGTTTGTTTTTCGTCGTTTTGCTCGTTGACGTGACCTCTTCGTGCATCAGCGACTTTTTAGAGACCCTCGACGACGGGTCCTTCGTTGCCTCGCCTCAGACCGCCCTCGCTCGTGACGTCTTCTCAGCGATGGGCGTGCCCGCATACCTCTGGCGTCGAACAGGCGCAATTTACAGGGGCAACCGGGAGTTGAGCGAGTTTGTCGGCGTCGACGGCGCGACGTGAGTCTGTGTTTATCGACACGCTCACCAACGATGATCGATGGGCAGGGCCGTCTGTGTATATACGAACTCGTGACCGAAGAGTCCGCCGTCGACTTCTGGGAGGTACGTCGCTCGTTGTGCGGGGCGTCAGGCATTGTGGGGCTCACTCGAGGAGACAGAGATCTGGCCACGTCGCGTTCGACTCAAAAGGCCATCTTGACTGTTTGCGCACCCGTTGATCAATATCTCATCCGACCGCGAAAACTTTGTCATTTGACGGGACAAAGTGGGGATCCCGAGCACGGTCGTTCAAGTGTTGATGTTACCGTCCGCCGTACAAATCAGCTGTCAAACGTGCTGGATGGTGATCCCGTTGGATAGGTCGGTATCGTACGGAATGGTCATGGATTGCATCGTCTACAAGTACATAATCATGTGTGCAACACTCTATATCACTCGGTCATCTCCTCTGGTGGTGGGGCTGGCTGGTCCTTTTCTTTGCGCATGGCTTGCACGACGTCGTCAACGCGAAGGAGCATGCGCGCTGCCTGAAATCGAGGGCACAAGTGGACAGCTGGGGGATGACTAATCTCGATCGCCGTCGCAATCGAAGTTCCACAGTTTTTCGACAGTGCTCGAGACTGAACCTTCAGAACTACAGGATCAGGTGTCGTCCCCACTCCCACCATCCTCCCCTGACAATGCCTAGCAGGGCGGAGACTTTTCTCCCACTGGGAATCAATCAGGAGATCCGTTGTTATCATCCTACACCCTGGTCGTTATCTCCAGATTCCTGTTGCTATGCACGATCTTGCATACGCCACTCTTCATTGCTTCAGCCACCTCCAGACCGTGTGCCAAGTCTGCTACTTCTTGGGACAGCGCCGTCCCATACTCGTTGTCGAAACCCATCCACGGGGAGGAACCTGGGAGAACAAAACCGAAGCTCAGCGTTGTCCTTGGCGTCTTCTCCGCCCGTCCACACCATATGCTTCCTTTTTGACCAAAGTGAACGCTTCGTTGCGACACAGCAATTCTGATGGTGAGGGGTGGGATTTATGTGCCATTTGTGGGGAGCCACAGCGGATGTCCGAGTATCACGAGAGGTGTTGTTATGGAGAATGTCTTTTCATCCTGGCTTATCTGATTTGGGAGGATCGACCGACTCAGGATCACGTCTTTTCGTTCATCTACACCCATGCAGACGTCAATATCCCTCACTTTCCGTCGAGGGAAGAATACGCTCAATGGCTCGGATTGTCCATCTCTTCCGTTCGGCCTACCCTCAACTTCATTCATCTTGTGGTCGTCGCTTATTACATTCTACGTCGTGCACGTCTCTTGCCTCGGTGAGTGTTTCATCTGTTTCTGAGGTTACATTTACATTGATCAACATACAATCATACAGCCCCGAGCCTCCGTTCGCCGAAGATGTCGTGGTTCATAGAACGAAGAGGATGTTATAAGTATAGTGTATTCCTACACAATTCACCAGCAGATGTCGACGTTGCATCTAACTCGCTTTTCGCACCTTTCCAAATAGTCTTTCCTGATACATCCATTCTTCATTATTCCCGGGTGGACTCGTCTTTTTTTCCTCAACACCATCTTGAGATCCCAGTGACCCTTGTACTTTAGCTAGACTTGCACTTTTGTCCGTTGCTTCTTTATCAGTCGGTAATCATTTTTTGCTAGCAAAAAGACCTGTAGAAAATCCTTTCTCCGCGACCACGACGCCGCGACTATATGATACGGTGGTACCCGTCTCACAAAGGGTGTATATAATTCGCTCCGCATCCCCACCCTTTCCATCGTGTGTCCCTGAAACGATACTGCATGATCTGGAATGCAGCCTTTCCAAGCAACGTATCAGCCATCTGATAAGTCAACCTCTTTTACGTGTACTTACCACGGGTGCAAACTGTGGCACCATATGCCCACTCCGAGCGATTGCTGGATGTACCGACGCCGTCGACGATGAAGCTGTCATTGGCGATGAGGGTTTGGAACCCTTGTAGCCCGTTCCCTGAAGAGAATTCGTCATCATTAAAAACCGAACAGAGTGTCGTTGATACACGTCATGCTGTCGTCGTGAGATGGTAGGACGTATGTCAGTCATATATCCATCCCAGACTGACAAGTCATGAGCTTACTTTTGTGTCACGATGCATGTCCCGGCGAGCATTCGCACGACTCGAAGAAAGAGTCCAATCATACCCTTCAGCGATTAATCACCGTCCACAACGTTCTTCTCGATCATGTTGGGAAGGACAGTAAATGCAGGCGGTAAGCCCTGGTCGCCATTTGGGGAACATGTTGACGTTGGAGCATTCGGCCCAGCGCCTGATGAGCGGTGCATGAATCGCTTCTTTGATCTCGCGATGGTCGAAGTAAACGGGTGATTGTTTCTGAGAAAGGAACCTCTGTATAGTCACTGTCTGGGAGGGTGAATAGAACGAGAAAACTGTACGGTAAGCCAAGCACGTCCCACAAGAACGGGTACCGTTGTTTAGCGATGTCAGCTAGTGTCGATCGAAGACCATTCGCTACCTGCCGTATCCCAGATACGATAGATGTTGAATGCCGTCCATCCACAAACTCAGCGGAGGACAGGTAGTCGAGAAAAGTTTGGCTAGCGAACGATGAGTTTGTGAGACATCAACAAAAGAACAGCGGGAACTAAAACGATCTTACTTGAATGAAAATACGCCTGGGTATTTGTGGACAAGGTTCACTGAACGACATCCCACGAAAGTAATGCTGAATGATGTTGTTCATCGCATTCAAACGTGAATATTTCCGACAACCGACGAGTACGTACGATCACAAATCCACATTCCTTGAAGAGAACGATCCAACGGCGTCGGGTACTTAAAGATATAATTTGCGATATCTACGAGTCGTGAGCCTTGTTTGGGATCAATTTCACCTACGCGACCTACAAGGAATGTATGTGCAAGCGTACTGTACGATAAATGGTCTCTCACTCCATCAAAACAAAACAGATGCTCACACTCTCATCGGTAAGCCAGAGTTTCTTTCCCTTCAGTCGGAGAATACTTTGAGGAATTGTCGCAAAAATCCAACGAGTTGTTCAGCCAGCTGGTCCTCATTCTGGATATTTGGAGCCCCTTGTGAGAAGCCAGTGCCGACAGGTTGTTCAACCCAGAGAACAGAGAAGAGGTTGGTCCACCTGTATTCATTCACCCTAGGCTTTGCTTGACCGTAGGACCACGAAAGAACCAACCCCGTTTTCTTGGAGAAGCCCCTCGAGGGAAGAACAGGACCCCCGCGTGTCCTAGATCTAGTTCCTGCTCGTTGACTTGGATAATCGTCCTACCAGAAAATAAGGTCATCGAGACTCCCTTCAGGACCAGAAGGGAAGAACCAGAAGAAGAGCTACGCATCACGAAATCAGCATTCTAGAACTCGGCTACGCAGATGTTGATAGTTCCACTATACCTGGCGCGTCTCGTTTGAGTTGTTACTGATCGGCAGCAGTCCAGCCCAACTAGGACCAACGTCGAAACCGACAAATCGAAGGGTACTCCCGTTAACCCCAAACTCTACCAACTACATGGATAACGTGAATCACTGCGATGGCAGAATAAACCACGGCCATCCCAACTCACTGGATGGCATGGGATTCGTGCACGGACCATTGCACGCTCGTGGAACTCGAGACGACGGGTCCAGGACCGTGCTGCCATCGCTTTAAAGCTTCTGCTTGACCAGTCGCCACAACATCCTTGCGCACCATTCGCACACCAGTAGCCCCGGCGACCGCGAGAGAGTATGTATTCGCGAGGGCCAGTTGTGGGGTCGAGGCGCGCACACCTGGATACAGTCCAGCGTCGTCGTAATGTGCTGTAAAAGCTCGGGCGAGGCAACGGCTGCGCCGAGTCGTTGTCCAGGAATGGCATAGGATCTGAAGAATGAAAAGAGATGAACAACGTTCGATCTTCAAGACCGGGATGGCGGTAACATCTCTCTTTGCATCGAGAGAAGAGGTTGTGGGGAGGACAATGCTACACAAACTCGCCGTACGCCTTGTCCAGCATGAGTGCGATATCGTTCTCTCGCGCCGGTTCTGCGTCCTGCGCAATGATTATCGGCGAGTGGACCACGGTCTAATTTCCGTGGATGAGTATGAGAGAAGGCTCAAAGGAATCAAAACGGGATTGTTTAATTGCCTTTGTTTTTGATGTGATCAGCCTTTTGCATTCGTCGGGGAAGGCAAAAAGCCTTGGTCAGATCGAGTGGGCAATGGAACAGGCTTGATATCGAGCAAGTTGTGAAGTACCTGCAAAACATATGAGAATGACGGACAGAGTGAAAGCTGCAACAATCACCTCGTCCCTGGATTCTGCTAAACACATAACGGCTGCTACAAGCGATATGTTACACCAAGCTGTGATAGGGACGTCGTCGGATGTGATGTCAGTTGCCCGTAGACCGTTTTCATCTCATTTGGGTTCTCTGAGAGCGTGACCATAGCCACTACTCTGGAAAGACGAGGATGTCTTTGCTAACGCGTCCAGCCTAAAGCACGTTCGGTGGAGCAGAAGCACCTTGAGACATCGAGTGAGGATCAGCTAGAGATGAGTCGAGTCAGTGCGAACAGTACAAACGTACAACAGCGGACATACCTGAGACCATCCGTGAGCCGCCTGAATCTGCCCTGTCATTGAGGACGAATGCGGACGAAGTCTAGAAGTGTCAGTCCAATCCGAGTCGTAGCAGTCCCAAGTGGCCCATTTGCCTTACCTGACGCGTCCATTATTCCATAGGCACCCGCCAAGCAGTGCTCCTGGGTGGTGCACCAGGTCGATTCGTCATCCGCGGCACGGGAGTCCAAGTATCGCCTCCTCGATGAGAAAGTGCGCGGATTTGTCGGAGCAAGCACCGAGGTTAGCGTTGCCGCGCGACGGACAGCCACGTGACCAATTCCTTTACTCAACACCGTAGCTGATCAAGACCGCCGTGATGCCCAACTCCTCGTCCCCATCCGAGAACAAATCAACAATGGTGACGAGACGCGGAGGCGTCATTAATCGAGACTCATTCAAAAATAAACCAGCAATCGGAAATGCAGAACTAGGCACAGACATGTCCGAGAGATGCGAATAAGCCACGCGAGTGTTGGTTCTATATCCCAATCCTCGGGAGGTGTTGAGCATTCTATGGTGGCAAGTTATGTATATTCTATGGCTTCCACGTCTGTAATAGTAAACTTACACTTCGCTCACTGTTCTTGACGTCTCCATTAGCTTCTGTCCAATTGATCGATCACATATAGTGACACATGCACTTCTTATCGCCATTCTCTTCCCGGATCGCAACAGCACCGTGCTGTCTGGAGAGATAAACACGTCCCATCTCTTTTGTCATCCCTCATGCACATTGGTCTGTTACCATGTCCAACAAACAGTCCGTAATCGAACACGTAGGTATTTGTTATCAGATCTGTATTGTGGCTCATCCAGTATCTAGTGCAAGCAGATGGAGGACGCCATCTCCTCTGCGCGTCGACCTCTGGACCATTTTGCCATCCGCTTATCGCGACTCTTCCTACAATTTGCTGGTCTCAAATGTGATAGGTACGCTCTCTGCAAAACCCGTTTCGGATGCTACGACTTGCTTCCGGTTTGGAAGCTGGCTTTGGCCCTATGCCCTCGACCTGTCGCCTTTGCCGTTGTTCGACGATTTTAGCTGTCTCGTTCCTCCTTCAGTGAACCCTCCAGTCCATCCACCCCGTCCTCCACATCCTCTTGCTTGAACCCGCATTGTAAAACAGTGCCATTCCTCGAGTCCTCGATGCTTGATGTCTTGCACAAAATCAAACTTCACTTCAATACCGTCATTCTTTCAACGGCTCTTTTACAGCGTCGGCATCGGGTTCATCGATCATCGATCCGACCGTCGCATCGTATTTTTCGGGATGGTTCGACCATTCCGTGACCGTCTATGACGATCTGTGCGATGTCATCCGAGCCATGGATACTATTTTCTCGACGGCTCACGACGACTCCAATATCACCATGTACGTACATGCAGCATGTGCCCTATGTGAAACTAACATCAACCTAGTTGCTCGAATTCGTCTAGTGGACGATGATTTGTACTCGAAGTTACACCCTACTGACCCATCTTCTGATTCGGACGCGGACATTTGTGATGCGTAACCATTTGTCATGATCTACTTATTTTCTGCTTTCTTCTAATTATTGCATCCCTCGTACCTATCGTTGCAAGATTTTTATTTTCATCCTACCCTGGCTTGTCGAGTCCGTGACCATCGTCCACCTTTTCTTTCGTGTATCCTTGCAAACGTACCATATGCTCTAGTCTGTCACAGCTTGCCCTGTAGACAGTCGTGGTAAGACGCGGTGATAAGACGTGATGATAAGACGTGACAAGATGTGGTGGTAAGACGTGGTAAGACGTAGTAAGAGGTACGGGGAAAAAGCTGACGGGGGTTTACATAATGCACCAGATGACAACACAATGGCACGCCATTCGGAGTGTTCAGCACTACATATGGTCAAGTGATAGTGATCGCTTCCAAGACGGCGCTATTTCACCACTCTGGTTTTGCGAACTTTTTCTTCCCCTTAACCGAGTGGTGTCCCAACGACCTCACCATTTACGTATTGCGCCTTGTCGCGAATTGTTGGTCACTCTTTGCGGGCACGAATGGATCAAGCACCAAGGGGCCGCTACGTGTCAAACATGAGGCGTTCATTAATGAACTCGACTTATGGGTTGAGAAGACGCCGCTTCCGAAAACATGCAATCGTTGTCCATTCTTTGTATGTTTCCATCCATGTCTCATCGGTCCGTTCTTTACTGACGTGTACACTGACTCAATTCTACAGGATGAGCATGGCGATCCCATGGTATGATGAGCGTTCTGTCGATTGGATGAGGGATATCTGCCAGCGTTACTTACGTTTCTTGACCGCTTAGTACACGCCCGTGCGTATCGCATATAGTAGACTTTACGTTCTGCCTGGAAGCTGAGCATGTGACAGACGGGCCCAGATCTACTTGGAACTATACGGAGTACCCAAATTATTGACTCGAGGTTGAGGCGACAGTACGGTGACACCCCTTTGTTCTTTATGTCAAGCGAGGACACGACTCGGCATTCCATGTACAGAAACTCGTGTACACGGGATGCCAAGTCGTGTCTTGAGACAATAGAGGGAAAGTAGGGACAAGAGAACGAAAGTATTCTTGCTGTGGCGCTGGATCCCTGCGCCTCCGCTCCGACCTATTCCTGGGGATGATTACAATGATAGGACAAAAGAATGATAACGTCCCTAACTTGAAGTTCATTTGTCCTCGCACCGATTTCGCGCGTCATACGGTCAGGAAGCTCCTTCATAGCATCGCGCTGCAAGAGGAGGGTATGCGTGGCAAATCAAATCAAAAGTCTGACGTGCGAACTGGAGAGAGAAAAAACCTACTCACTGCTGGTGTGAGCAGGGCTCGCGAGCACGCATTCTCATGCTTCCTGCGTTCCTCACCAGTAGGCTTCTTCCATGCGGTGTCTGGCGGGAGAGCCTGTCTTCCGTTCACAACGCGACCTCAAGACTGCTTCGAACAGCTGATGCGTGCGAGTCGAATGTAGACATACCGGTTTCAATGTATTCTACAATACTGCTTCCGCTCGGTGAGCGAGGTGTAGATGCACGACGCATGTTGACAAACAGACTGCCTGCGCTACGATATGCTGTAAATCAAACATATTCAGTGCTTCCCACCGTCAAGCTGCCTGCCTCACCGTACATTTGACCCGAATCACACCTTCGAGTCCAACATTCACAAATTCGTAGTAAAGACGGATTTGCACAAGAGTCCACACACAGGACAATAGTTGACTGCAGAACTGAAAACTATCGAGTGCGGCTTTGGCGAGACAAAAGGTAAAGACTACCTTTGAGTTACAATCCCCCGAAGTGGACTCGGACGCTCCAAGTCGTTGCTGCACGTGGACAGCGGAGACGGTATGTTTCCGTGGTCGGATCACTGCCATCGCCAATTTCATCATCTTCGCTCCGCTCTACTTCTTCTACAAGGCCACATCCAAGGCTTTCTTTGTTTGTTGGACATAGGTGAACATGAGGAAAGTATCTGTTCGTAGTCAGAATTTAGCTTAAGAAACTAGATTACAAGATTACCCCGAAACTTGTGCGTGACGAACTCAACAAGCGAGCGATCTCGCTTGCGAGAGATTCGCCTGAAGTAAGATCGTGTTTTACCTCGAGTGTATGGAGGGGTACAACTTGCGGCTGATCTCCAGAGACGACATAGGCTGCGACGTGGAGCTTGTGGACATCGGAGTTCGTAATGGAAATAGTGCCAGATCTCAGCACGGGAAGCTACCCAGACCACTGCCAGTGGTCGATAACGTCGTGCCTCAGGCTAATCATAAAAATGGAGCAACCATTTTTCAGACTCTGAGATGGCAAGCGGGCACACCGAAGTACTCAAACCATCCGTTGGATGGAAAACTGAGCATGTGACATTACTGGTTCGCGATGTCTCCAAACGAGATAGTCCTTTTTGTTTGTTGGTGTTGATATGCGACGGACACTCAGACTGACAAGATATCGGGTGTTTTTGAATGTTTTATATATATCGTATACAAGCGTATGCATGTACGCACGAACAGGGTTCCCAGTGGGCGCATCTGTACCAACATATGAGGTTCCTAGTGAACGCCCTTGGCTGAGAGAGCAAGGAAAACAAGGCGACTCAGATACTTGAAGGGTAGAGCATCTAGATGGCAATGCATTTAACTGCACGTTCAGGGAAAATCGAGTGACACGTATGATACGCACGCTCGCACCGAACGTGCATGGTGGAAGGTTGGAGCTGAATTTTGACTTGACAATGCCAGTCGAGTAGAAATGGAGTGAGGTAAACAACCGGCGTAATGGAGACAGCGATAAACGTACCCCCAGATAACGCAGATCTTGGAGCCTTGAATTTCCTGCTTGGCTCTGTAGACCACATACTGTGATGGAAAGGGTAGTTCGGAAAAGGTGCGATGGGGACAAGAGAGAAAGCATACCTTGCCAAGGTAGAATTGTGCATCTTCTTTGCTGGCAACGCCTTCTATTTGGATCAACGACATGTTGGACCTGGAGTTTCGCTTTGCACGCTTGTGGCCGAGGACGCCGCGTCCCTTGCAGTGAAATCTGAAAAACAAGGCAACAGTCAATAGGAGTCGTGAGACGGGACAGAGGTACATCTGTGGATGGAACACCAATGGATGGTAGTTTTGTGGTACATGATGATGGTTGGATCGAAAACTGACCTTGTTGAACCCATTTTTTGTCTTGAGGAGGGGAAAAGGCCGTTCGTTGATCGTGTTGTGGAGGAGGACGCGACACCTGTGTGAGGCTGTGTCACGGTAGACTTGGACGCGACCTTTGATGCCGGCAGATCCCGAGCAGTTGGGCAGCCGTTAAAACCCCAACCGCTGGCCACTGCTTTTCCCCAGCTAAGCGCAAAAGTAACATGTCTACTCTTTTTCCTACATACACTCCCTTCCTTCAAGGTGCCATGGTGAGTATGACCACTGTGCCTTTGTTGGAGCTCACATTGAAGCAGTGCGTCAGGGATGCACTTCTGCTATCCTGCTCAATTGTAAGACATCCTTACAAAACAAGTTAATTCATTTTCTGATCACGTATCTATGTAGACATTGGTGCAAGGTATGTAGGTTATTGTTGTCAATAAAATTCACCCATCCTGACCAACTCCGAGTTATGGCACCGCAGAGTCTGGTGTTACCATCTCTCCCTTGGATAGCCTACAATATAACCTTGTCATGAGATACGTTATCCTGGTCATCATCATGGTTAGTCCTCCTTTGGCTGTGCTTCGAACAGTCATCCATAAGTTTCTCAGGTTTATAGCTTGGTCGTTTCGGTCCTCATTTCAACCTGTGGTGGGTTTTGGTTCTCGTGTACCCTGCCATGCTGGCTGATTTACATGTTTCAGTTACCACTTCCATGTCACCTGAATCTACATTCGTTGATCTCGGTGCTGATCTTTCCATTGCTCTGGTTGGTCTTGCAGCTGGCTTTGCTACTGGGATTGTTGGAGATGTGCGTGTGAGAGATCCTGCCCATCGAGTGCGACTGTTCATTGGAGTGGTGTGTCCCACACTGGTCGCTTTTCACTTTTTGTTGTGTGCCAACCTGTTGTGCAGCTCCTAATTCTTCTCTTTGCTGAACTCGTCAGGCTTCATGGCATGTACCAAAAATTATTTCACTTCTACCACGCTGATGGAATGTTTTAGGTCTCTTTGTTACGTTGATCGTCCAGATCAGGACCGCCGGAGCTAATGGAGTAAGTCAAGCTGCCAATATGCTACCAAATAATTGATAGTTTTCTCTTAGTGCTGACGTGTTTCTTTCTATTCTACTACACCCTACACTCCTTTGTCTTGCGATAATTACACCTACAATCTAGTCTGACCACCAAACTTACTTACTCTGATCTTCAAGTTCGTACTGCTCGCGGCATTTGTCATCCTCGTTACGCGAGTGAATCACATTCTGTCCTGCATCTGACAAACACTGACCACTTGAAGGCCTTGGCGGTTGCATGACGGCCACAACAAAGTGAGATGCCTTGTCAACATGGTGGCGAAAACATATTCGATAAGCAATCTGCCAGTGGGGTCTTCAGGAAGTGATTTGGATGCCTCAAGTTCGTTCGCCATGGTGTGCTTGTCCCATCTGTGCTGACTCGGCACCTGTGCTTCAGTTAGCAGGCTCGTTTCGAGTCGCGATAGGTTCTATTTGTTGCATCATCCTTTCTGCAGCGTATCCTATCTGTTGTGACGCTTTCGCCACCGTGTTGGCCCTTTCAATCATCTAACCTCGACACCTTCATACTCGACTCACTCGCCTCCATGGCCTTCTAGCCGGGTGGTATCTTGACTCAATGTGTTTGTCTTGTCTTTGCCGTTGTTTGTCTGGGTACTGAGATGTTCTGACCTACTGTGATAGTCGCCTGGTACATTCGACTCCAGCCCTCCCTGGTGGGTTTTCTTGGCTCCTCTGCTCCGATCGTTCCCTAGCGTGTTCTGACGGATTGGGTATATTCTGGCGCAGGCGGAACCTGCAAGCTGCGACGTCGAGGCTACCAGAGCCGCGACGGACAGCATCATAATGGATCAGTAAAGGTCGAGAGCGAGCGGATGAGAAACACACCGGATAGAGCTCCTCACAGGATAAAGCTCAAGACGATCTGACGCATGGCTAGCATCAGGACACATTGGGGATGCCAGAACAGGCCGAGGAAGATGTCATAGAACGCATCAGGGAACGGTTGAGCTAGAAGGAGGGGAGAACTCACCAAGAGGAGGCCCGCATCCTCCAGACGACGAAGGCAACGAAACGGCTGCATCCGCGTTGTCGAAACAATTGCGCAATGTAAACGCCCTCGATCTGAACAAGTCAGCATACGAGCAAGACTGCTCACTAAGTCATACGGTCGTATCAAGACTGATTCGGACGCCCGGATCGCGTCGTACAACCTACACGAGCCGCTGGAATAGTCAGTACACAGTCGACGGCAGCAGGACGCACCAGAGGTGGAGTAGAGAAGATCGCGTGCAGCATGCCGGCATAGTCGCGACTTCCAAGTTCCATATTTGGACATCAACCGAGCATATCGCGACGCTGACGCCAGTGAGTTTATTTACTATTCATACTTCGATTACTCACTCAGATTGCCCAAGGCGAGGTTCGAGCAATGGCCTGATTTGTCTCATTATTGTAGCGGTTGTAGCTCGTTCAGCGAACTTGGAACGTGTCCCTGCCATGACTTGGCACCCGTGCTTCTGGATAATTTATCTTGCTCCATTCAACGTCTCTTGTCTCCAACTAAGTTGCATTGCAGCAAACGTAGCGCTAAGTCATTGGGCAAGTACTAGTCCTTGTGTTGGACATCATGATAACGAACTATTTTTCCGGAACTACAGTAATATAGATGCCCAAGTACGGCGCTCCGCTCGCTCGAAACGGGCCTGGACGGAACCTTCATTATTCTTGGATGTCTAGGAACTTGATCACTGGATGAGAATTTGACTGTTTCCATCTTCTCACTCTAGTCAAATCTGCCTCGCTAGCGCCACTGACAAGTACAGCAGCAGACCACTGAGAAAATACCATTCACCAGAGGGTGCAGGACCTAATCAAGGTACTCGTCATGTGGTTTCGGGGGCACCTGACGTGGATCACGCTCTCTCCGTTCACTATAAGTAGCATGCCATGGCGTCGGGTAAGTTATCATCTATCTCTCGTCGACCGCCTTCGCATCCTTTTTGCAGTTCACGAAATGCCGGCTACCTTTACCAAGACGTTCGATAGCCCGACCTACAAAGGGACTATCACGATTCCGTTGGGACTCTATGTCAGTGGACACCACGTAGACCCCGTGGAAGGTGGATCCATCGAGTATGTCGTAATATTCATTCCCACATTTAATGCTCATGCTGATTCCCACCCAAGGTCGTCAACCCATGTTCGTGATTCCGTTTCGTACTAGTCGATCGTCGACTGACGAACTTGAAATCGCAGGAGGTCGACAACAACGACTCGGAGCTCACCAGACTTAGAGGTGCAGCAGTGACAGTCGTCGTCTCACCCCGGGCCGAATGCTACGATACGAGTTGTCGTCATTGTTGTTGTTGGATCGGCCGGATTCTCGCCCACGGATTCACGCTCACCACACTCTCACCGTCCAGCGTCCGAGTCCGGGACGCTCTTAGCATCAACGCTTGCTCACCATCTTGTCCTTTCTAGTTCTCTTCTCTTTAGTTGTTCGTTCTTTTCATCTCGTCCTTTCATGGCCCGCAGTACTGTTCCAGGGCCGGCGTCCGTCTGTGTCGTCTCGCATCGTCTCTTTTTACTTCCTCTATTTCCTTTGTTCGTTCGCTCGCTTGCTCACACCACGAACTCATTGTACTCGTACTGTCTTCTTTCATCTTCACCGTTTTCCTCCCTTTCGCTTGCGGGTGGGCGGGCGGGCGGTACATTACGCGTAGTACAGATAGGGGAAACTGGCTTATGTAACCTTCACGCGCTCACCCCAGACAAACCATCCGTCTGTACTAATGTCATGGATGTGCTCACGCTCACTTGTTGGGTCCGTTCCCAAAATCCTACAGTGACCTTCAAGGTGAAGATTTCAAAGATGGAGACCGTCTCCGACCTTCAAAAGGCCATCAAGAATGAGACACAAATTGAAGTCGCTTGCATACACTCTCCGTCTTTACAAGCCCAAGACTGCCGTATCCCGACCCTATGAGGACTATCTCAGCAAACTCATCCTCTCGAAGGATGGGAAGCTCTTGGAGGGGGACCAAGAGTTATCAGAAGTTTTCTCGGAACCGCCATCCAAATACAACATCCATATCATAGTGGGTATGTAGCAGATGTGATCCGAGCTGGTTCTCGCAGTTGATTATTGTTCTTCTTCTCCAGATCTGCCGACAATTTATTATTGGTTACGAGGGGCCACTCTCGACTCCACGCTCCAGGTGACGATTCCAATGACGGGGACCGTCTGTAACCTTAAGGAGGCCATCAAGAACAGGGTGCCGGTTTTTCGCGACGTAGGTGCAGGTACTCTACGCTTATTCAGGATATCGGGAGACGATGCTAAACTACGGGAGAGTCTTAACAAGAAGGGTGACGGGGAACCACTCCAAGGACTCGCTTTAGAGCCCAATTTCCTGGGTGTACCGGTTCTCGATCCTTTGCTTGTTGTTGTCGAAGCTTCTGCCACTGGAGGAGGTAGCCCGACCCTTGGTGAGTGTTTCTGACATCTCCTTGCTCTGGCTCAAGATATCTGACGAATACGCTGTCCCCAAGTTCAGGAACCAATTCCTAACGGCGACCGCTTACAAGACTACAAGGATATCTTTCTTGAAGTGAAGAATTGGGGAAAGTTCGAAGAGTCCGATATCCAGAGGAACCAGATAGCGAAAGCTCAAAACATGGACATCCCAGACTTTGTTACGACTTTTGAGCGGAAATTGGACAGAAAGCCACGTCTTCCCGTCAATGTGCGCTGTTTCCTCAATCTGTCTGTCTGTTATTCGATTTTGACGGTCACCGTACCGCCTGAATTGCACACGCTAGACGCTCCTAGACCATATTTTAGGCGTTCCGAGGACCCAATCCCAGAAGACGAATCTCAGGAGGAAGTGCGCTCTGCTGGTCTATTGGAGGTGATGCATACCGCATATCACGTTGCGTCTTATGAGTGGCAAAGATGTTGGCAACAGCATGGGTCTCATAGACGTCCCTTAAAGGAAGATCTTATGGACTCGATCTTCTTTGGCGTGCTCCTTATGGCAGAGAATAGAACGGCCGTCGCTCTGAGGTAAGTGCTCGTTTACTTGCCCTCTTCCATGTTCATGGTCTTTGCAGGGACAAAAATTGGCCTATCACTGTTGTCGTGAAACGTGATAATGATGATGAACAACGGCAGTATTGTCCTAGGAGTGATATTTTGATCTCAATCTCCACTTTACCTCGGCTGCTTGTGGAGGTTAACTCCACATCACAGGATTCATGGCCTATGGATCTTATCCGGATGCTTACAACGGGGGCTTTTGTCGTCCGTTTCGCGAACAAGTTCGTGAGCACGTTCAGGGAGAAGAATTTCGTCCTCTGCGCCGTCTTTATTTGGGACGATGGCGCCGCCACTCGCTATACTTTATTTCAGAAGCAGAACGATGAAATGGTATGGTGTACTTTATAATGTAACAATCAACTCTCAGGCTCAGCCGTCGCAGGTTTATTACAACGAACTACGGTTATCGTTAAATGACCCGCATGGTCGCGCCGAGTTCGCACGCTGCCTGTACTACCTACTTTCCGCAGAGTTAGACCAAGACCAAGACTCAACCGCGAAGGGCGCAATTCGCGAGCTCCATAGTAGGATCAACGATCGCCATATGAAGTCGTTCTACATTAAGAACCCGACCGGTCATGGCAGCAGGAAGCGTCCTCGTACAGATAACAACGGCGATGACGGTGCGGGCGGAGGGGGTGGAGATGGCCGCGCACAACTTAGAGCACATGGGTATGAGGTGAAACCGGAAGTCATCGTAGATGCCAGCGGTGGCAAATGGGCGCCACTTTCCAAGGTCCTGGAAACCCTCTTCACTTATTCGTCATGCTGACGCTCGACCTCAGATGCCAGATCATACTCTCACTGTGTATCGACCCACGAACTCGAACAAGGAATTCATTGCAAAGAAATCTTGGGAGGAATCGAACGAGCTCGAGATCCTCAGACTTCTCGATACTATCCCACTCAAGTCTGACCATGTCATTCTGTTGATCGATTCGTTCAACGGGTGGGCCATTCTACCTAAAATGAAGACCGTCAAGTATTACGTCGATTTCAGCCCTAAAGTATCTGACAGCAAGGTTTCCCAAGCCTGCCGGGGCCTCATCAAGGGCCTTGCGTATCTTCACAAGCACCGTATCGCTCACAGAGATATCAAGCCAGACAACCTCGTTGTCGACGAGAACTTCAACTTGAAAATTATCGACTTCGATGTTGCAATGCAAGTAGAAGACGAGGATGAGGAGGCCCCTGAATGTGAAAAAGCAGAGACTCGAGTCTGGCCAGTATATGGGTGGATTCCGAGATCGTCATGGCCTAGGACTTATAGCTGCATAAGATCTAGGCGGACCGATGTTTCTTGGCGCAAGGTTGGAAAGACACTACTTCATGACGACTGTATAATTAGCAAGGTATACCACACTATCTGCTTGTAAGTTATTCTCACAGCAAGTCACTAGAAACCTTGACAATTATACAAAAGAACCTCATTTCTTCTCAACACCAAAATCAAACTGATGTTCCCATGTAGTCCCATTGTCATCATCATTGAAACTTTTCCCCTAACGGAACAGCACAGATTGACCCGAACAAAGAGAAGATCAGGGACGCGGTGACGCCAGAGCGAAAGGAAAGGAGACCAGGTCGTTGGCACTCGGGAATTCTTTCAAGGCAGGAGCGGTACGGATGGCGGACAAGAGCGCGGGTAAGGTGGAGGTAATGCGCGCCGTGTATCTCTACAAGGTGACGGTGACCCAGACACAATGAGAGCGAGCAAGGGTGGGGAACAGCGGTCGTGTTAGACAAGTACACCCTTCAAGGCATGACGACTAAGTGAGAATATACGTACGGTCTTGAGGGCGTATCTGCGCGCAACCGTGTCGATCAATCGACACAGTACCAGAGGTCATGAGTACGAGTACACACCTTGGATAGGCACCAAGCTACGCGCATAAATGGGCTAACATTGACTGAACAAGTACGGGTATCCTTGCGTCCGTCTACGCATCCCACTCAGCCTGAAGAAGAAAAAGTATTGAAGGAAATAGAGATGGGGACGTACTGAGGATCCAACCACTGCGACACCATGCTGTCTCTTGTCTTGTATGTCACCCGGACGCTGACGCTGAGCCGCTGAACCCTCCTTGGTGGACACGGCCGAGGGAAATAGAGTCAGGGTGGGACCCATCACGGGGTGTACGGTGCCGATCGAGAACTACGAATCTGCGATGGGGTATGAAGGCCAACACGCAGTGTGCACGAACCGGGGACACACCTGGACACCATCCCAAACTACCCCCTCCCCAATCTTGACCTCAGCTGTCCCCACCTCCAAATTGGACGTGTCGAGTCTATGGGACTGTCCACAATCAATGTATACCGATCATGATCGCAGCACGAATCAAGGACAAATCCATCATGATCAACGTGTCAAACGTGCGGATCAGGTGCGAGCGGTAGCCTTCGAATCACCGCGAGGCCATGGCACATAGAGACCATCGGGTCGGGTGGTGGGTCGCCAGGCGTGTACGACAGTAAGCCTGCTTCCTGGGACGTGGGTCGAGAGAAGGTATGGACGGGACTCCCTGAGACGGGTCCAATGATGGTACCGTTGAGTGCTCGTCTTAGCCCCGACGGTACTACGTCTTCATACCCGCTCCCGTCAAGTACACCTGATCGACGCTTGCGTATAGTCCACTTCGTAAGGATACCGCGCGCAGAGCGGCAGCGACATATCCCAGCCCGTAGCAGTTACTTGTTCGAGTCCTGATTCTAATGATGATGACGCTGCCGGTTCAGCGAACGTTGCATGAAAATATGACAAGATATGGAGATGACGGCGGTCCGCCGCTGTGTGATATGTGTTTGTCATCTTTCTCTGGATTCCCTCCACTTTTGAGACAGCGCCTGCTTGTTTGTACAAATGGCATGGTGGTCGAGAATTGTGGAATATGCCGAGACTGAGATTGAAGTGGTGGTGCTGGCCACCCCTTCTCTTCAGCATCATCGATGTCGAACGTATGTGAAGCTTCGACCAACTCTTCAATCCGCGCATTCAGGTCCGCACCCAGTCCTTTATTCCACCCATCGTATTCACCACGAGCGGTATGGCGTCGTATATCCGCTCGTCGCCAGGGGAATGGCCGTCAATCAATGCGGGAAACTGCAAATTAAGCCTATAGGTTTCCAGTAGCGATTAGATCGAATGTAGGTAATGTGAAGGGCTCGCGCGCGGTGAAGTTGATCTGATGTAGTGTGCACGGTACGATAAGCTCGGGTGTGTGAATGGAGGCCCTGTATAATCAGTTTACCATTTTCATATATGCGACCAGAGACAGATCGGCTCACCAAAGACGTAGTTTTCGACGAGGTTGAGCGCCACCAAACCACCTGGCGTGAATTCGGATTGACCCAAATCGTATTCGAGGAAGGCAACTCGCCGATATCTTGGTGAATGTAGAAAGTGAGCGACCATACACAACATCTCTTGAACGCTGACCGACTCAACAAGTGATTCACCAACGTACGTGCCAATGTACTTTTTCCGCAATTCTTCGGTCCTTTCACTATGCATACCAACACATACCATGTGAATCCGTGGGATGTCGATGCCTGGGCCAGCTTCTGCCTCTCGAGGTAGTTTGAAGACACCATCAAATATGTTGCATATACGTCCGAGGCCTTCAACACCAGTATCAGTGTATTCGATCAATATCGCAGTGGCATTTGCCTGCTGCTGAATGGATGGTGGACTCGGAAATGTACAAGAGCCCTGATGAACCGACATGGCCCATGACAAGATCGGTATTGGTGAGGACAGTGGAGCAAAGACGGTGTGTTCGGTATCTGAGGGCGACAAGGTGACACCCAGGAGGGAGACGCTGCCTTGTAAAACACAGAGCGAATACAGTCCGACGAGCGAAAGTGTTTCCTTGGGGTGAAGGACCGGGATGCGCGCTTTCCCGCTAGACACATCGTCGTTCTCTGATATTGGATAGACATTATGGTTGGGCACTTGACGAAATGTGGACAGAGTGAGAGGCTCTGTCTTTTTCGATGTGGACGGGGTCAGATGACTAGTGGAGTCGAACGAACCAGATGGTCCGGGTTCATCGTCGTCCGATGAATCCAGTATGGGTCGACTTGGTGACCAGGCCCGTTCAGTTTTCGTGATGGGGACGGATGAGAGTCCAATAACGGGCTGCGGGATATCCATCTCCTCTTGAGACAAACTAGAGTCTGACTCGGAATCGAGTTCAATTTTGTCGATGGAATCTGTGTCGATGGTTCCATGCCGTGCGTCTGACATGCTGCTTGGATTAAAGTAGCGTGTATTTTGGTCAGGCTTTGCAGGCGCATGAGCGAGTTTGACCTTTTTATTTTTTGAACGACCTGGGTTGGCCGAGACGCAAAGTTTTCACTTCGAGGTCGGTTTGTTCTACGTTCTGGGTGACTTGGATGGGGGCGGTAGTGATTGTTAGGATCTTGCTATCCGAACGACCCAAGATATCGCTCTTGCACGACGATCTCAACCAGACAAGGAGACGAAGAGGAGAAATGGGAATATCAAGACTGGGAAACCAGTCTCGTACCTACAACACTATATATACACATACGAGAGAGTGGAATGCAAACTGGCTAATCCAACGGACCAACCGGAACGACTCGGAATCGGAGCGACAGAAATGATAAATTCTAACATCATCCCCCGTTTAAGGGTCGACGTCCCGGCGACCTAAGATAAAAGGGAATGGCAAAGGGACTGGACGCGGCGGAATTCCGCTAATTCTGCACGTTGACGAGCACGTTTTGCAGCACGCTTACTGTTTGGGACCGAGGTGGAAATGGTGACAGGTGGGGTAGCATCGTTCACCATATCATTTGAGCCTCGCATAGGGGGTTCAGTCATGGCAGTCGTTTGTGCTATGCGTAGTTGCGACGTGTCGAAAAGGTGATCAGGGAGGAGGACTTGCAGAACAGGTGATGTGGCACGGGATGTGGTAGGCGACGGTGGGGGTGAGACAATCCATTCGTGACCATTTTCATCGTACCAATAAATGTCGCCATATGTGCCAAGTGCGTAGCTGTTTCCATACTCATCGAATACTGGAACGTTGCGCTGGAGGAGTTGCTTGAGTTCCACATAAGAGAAGTCTTCGGGGAGCATAGTAACTGCACTCTGAACAGGGGACCATTCAAAAACGGCCGGAAATGATGGCGGAGGCGAAGACATGGATCGCATTGAAAGGGCTGGGGAAGGTGGATGAGGTGCAGCACAATTGTCATCCAAGATGGGAGTAGATGGCGTTGCAGAGGACGCCGGAGATGGCAGCAGAAGTGATGCAGAATGCGCCGTGAGAGTCGGAGACAATGAACGAGGTGTAGCATAGCCATCGCTCGGGATGGGTGCAGATGATGCCTCGGAGGGAACTGGAGATGACGACGGAAGTGGAGACACGGAACGCGCCATTAAAGGAGACAACGGATGAGGTGGAGACGCGGAACGTGCAGTGGGTGGAGATGATGGTTGATTGCGGAGCATCCGAGTCAATCGGCCAATGTCCATGGGGATGCCTTGACCTCCGAATGTTCCCGGAGCGTTAGGACCAATATCAGGTCCAAGCGATAGTTGTTCCATGGGCGGCATCAAGTCCACAATGGGACCATCCTCCCGCAATGGCTCGAGACTCTGCGAGAGGCCAGTTTGGTCGCTTGCTATACCAATCTGTGCAGGAGGAGAGGTGTTCGGTAAATGGACCAATGTGAGACGAAACAATAGGTTTCAGTGATGGGAGCAGACGACGAAGGGCCGACAGAACTGACGCGAGGTCCCCAAGGGCGATTTGCATACCTCGGCGCACAGTGACTACATTGAGCGATAAAACGCTCGATATCCTTCCGCAGACGCAGCCAGTAGTACCCTTTCCTAACTAAATCACGGGTTACCTTAACACCGTGATGTCTTTCGTTGCTTTCGTGAGCAGACTTGATTATGCGATCTCGGAGTGCCTGGACGTTTGGGACATATAAAACATCGTCCCAGTGGATGAGGCCGTTCCTCCTCGACCAATGGGGTTTATTGAGAATGAGACCCTTGCTTGTGAAAGTCTCCAGTTTGTCCTGATTCGCCTTGATGTCATCTAAGATCGACGGCGGTGTGGACTTAACTTTGGAAGTAGATGCGGAACTGTCCGCGGCGGCAGGAAATGAGATTTGCTTCAAAGGACCAGAAGGGCGCACAGCAGCCTCGTTACCCGTCTTCTTAGCTTTGCCGGTTGGTGATGCAGTCGGCGCTGCGATAGGTGACTTGGCAGATGACATCTTGCCTTTGCCTTTCGTGGTAACATGAATGTTGACTTCGTCGTCGTCCTCTGGCTCAGGAGGTGCGTCAGTGTAGCGGATGTTAGCGTAGAGACGCTTGGGAATGTCGAGGACAGGTGGCGCTCGTACTTTGACCTGCGTTTTGGGTGACTGTTCATACTCAATGACCCAGAGTATGAACTCAGCGACCCATTTCGCGACGGCGTCTCTCATGACGATGATGGTAGTGATAGAGGAGGGAAGAAGGTACGCGTTGTACTCGTAATGAATACCGAATGCGGGGATATGAACACTTTGCTGTGCAGGTTTAACGTCAAAGTGACAGTCTCTCACTGACAGCCGAGTGCGAAAGAATGGGTGCGCGTTGCTTGCGGCTCGAAACCCGAAGTGGGTTACACCATGAGACTGAATGCAGGAAGGGGGTTGAAGTTGGAGCAAAGGCCCCACAATGACGAGGAGTGGATTCGTTCAAGAAGCGTGTGGTTCGGATGTCAAGGAGCGTCGAATGCTCGGCGGCGAGGGTAGGAGAGTCTTGACAGTGACGGCGGGCGGGAAACCCGTGGAGTATGGACGTAATGATGTCGGGGAGCGAGCGCTCCTCACTGCTGCTCAGCGACGAGAGGTGAGTCTTGATATTATGTTAGGATCTTGCTATCCGAACGACCCAAGATATCGCTCTTGCACGACGATCTCAACCAGACAAGGAGACGAAGAGGAGAAATGGGAATATCAAGACTGGGAAACCAGTCTCGTACCTACAACACTATATATACACATACGAGAGAGTGGAATGCAAACTGGCTAATCCAACGGACCAACCGGAACGACTCGGAATCGGAGCGACAGAAATGATAAATTCTAACAGTGATGAAGAAGGCGTGCCATGTACCGCTGCCTTCGCTGCCTTGCGTCACTGCTGCAACTGCGCTTAGCATCATCGAGGGCAACGATGAGAACGAGTTCGACACGGACAAACAAGCTATAAACGTACTACGCGCTCGAGTCTCTCTACCTCCTCTACTGCCATCTTCACGATCACACCTGGGTTATCGTGTTGTATCCCATGACTACTCCCCTGGGCGTAATCACCCTCCACGTCTGCGGATGAGCGGGTACCAGCTCCGGTGGGCACACACTGGTCAGCGCCGGATCCGCAACCAACACCGTCATCTCGACGTGCTGCTGTATCGCCTCGAACAAGTGCGTATACACATGCGGTTTGGTGTGCTACAGTACGGCAGCCGAGAAAGAAGAAATCACACTCGGTCCACGTATTCGGCAAGATGACGCCTCACCTCAAATATCCGCTTCGGCACCTCGCTCTGAGCCATGTGCAGCCCCACCGCTCTCAACACCGCGTCTTGGCGTGTCCATGTCGGATCATCTGCCACGTACGTTTCGACGCTGGGTATGTCTGTATCTCAGCCCCATATCGCTTTGCGAACCCATCCAACATCTTGTCACTGAATTTGATCCCAGGGTCGACGAGAATTACTGCTGTCTTGTGTCCCCGCACGGTTGGCGGCATCGGGAGGAGCGCAAGAGCGACAGTGCCTCCCAAAGAGTGACCAATAATCACGTGGTACGTGAATCCATACGTCGAGTATAGGTCTTGAGCGAGCGTCAGGTGATGGAAGTCGTCGGTCAATCGGTTACCATGTTCGGGGCTGTCACTAGGAAGCCTGGATGAACATCATATCACCGCGAAGATGGCGAGGTGCATGAACGAACCAGCTTTGGCCAGGCTTTGGACTACTGTCTCCCAATTGTGGGACGAACAAGTATTCCCGTGTATCAGGAAGGCGCGTTTGGACGCGGCTGGGGGTCCCCGCTGTGTGGCAGAGGGTACAGGTGTCATGTGGCGTGGGCTGGGACTTGCGGAAGAGCAACGAGCTTCCGCCGTCTTATACATGTCCAACTATCCACATAACATCTATTTCTGATGAGTCGTGAGACTCAGTTCGGGACCCGATTCGTGAGTTGACGCCCATCCACAACTACCGTATTCGCCTGGAGCATGATCTTGCGGGGCTGTTGTCCACCAAGTACATTGATGTAAGAGGATGAACACAAGAACGAAAAGATAACCCACCTGCTTCTGCCTCAGAAAGGGACTTCCGATTCTATCGCCCACCGAAAGATGCAGACGAACTCCAAAAAGTACACTGTAATCTACGAGATGTCTAGTGACCGCGTCATCTGTACGAGATGACGCAGCAAAACGTCCTTGCGTAGCTGCACAACGATAGGGTTATTGGATGTAACATGCTAGTGTTCACTGTGGGAGGGAGGAACGAGTAATAGCCTGGCGCCAAAGGGCTGTCTGAGACGTGCGAAAAATCGTAACGCTCCGGTAAGTTTGTCGAGTCGTGGTTGTGAAGAACACCACGAGGGAGACATGGTATGTAATGACGAAGGGTAATGACGAGGGAGAGTGCACCTCTGTGGACAAAGAATCGGAACTGTGATCCCCACCAATCAGAGCAAGCGGGATATTGACATCCAGATCTTCGAAAGGGGGTACGGGATGGGTGAACGAGCACCAGATTATCGAGGCTAGGCAAGTCCTCCGTTGTCTTGATCTCGACCTTCCCAAGTGCAGCTGTCCTGGTACGATAAACATAGTGGCCATCACCACCCGAAGCCAACAGTCCTCCAAGCGGAAACATGACGCAAGATAAGTTTAGGCGGTGACTAGCGAGACGTGAGGGGGAAGAAGGATGACCATATAACGTTATGGGTGAGTTGAGATCTCCCAAGGACGACCGTAGTTCTGTGACTACCATGTCCATTTCGACGTCTTCAATCGGTGACGGAACGTGGGGCGATGCCGGTTAGCGATACATGGAAATGTCTGCAGGAAGACAACTGTTAAATTCAGACACTGTTCCCGTCCAGGCCAGAATAGTGAGGTCCTCGAGCGAGTCAAGACCTCTTGTAAGAGCCGACCCAAAGCCATTCTTGGCCCTCACCATACGTGGCAGGGATGGAGACGTTGAATATACCAAAAAGTGAGTAGGTCGTATCTTCTTGTTTTGTGGCGACGCGCGTCGCCGCCAGACGGAGTTTCTGCCGCACATTCTCTGATCCAGGTCGAAGAGACAATAGGAAGAGGTGGCCTCTGCCATATTGGAGGTAAGTAGCGTTTACCAAAGACGCGCCACCGCCAGCACTGAACGTCGTGAACCCGCGTAGGGTGCCTTGGGCTGAACTCATTGCATTTGTGCGGCACGCGATCATCGGACGAAAGGCGCTAACGGGTGAGGATGTCCTTCCCATCGTTCCATTCGGAGATTGGTTTGCGCTGTTGGAGCACAAGGCTAAGAATACTTCGGAAGATGATTTGGCCAAGATCATGAGTAGTTTCTGACATCGACTGATCGCCGCTGACGTGCTGGACACATACAGCCTGCCATCAAGCTGCTCGATTTCTTCCGTGCATTGGCACGGGAAGATGAGGCCATTCAGAGAATGTGCGTTGGTCCCACGGAGGCGGGTGGGATGACCAACTTTAGTACTGCCAAGGTGCGGGAGGTGAGTGCCACGATGGCCAACATGCAGGCGATTGGAGAGGTGGAGGCTGATGCATGGGTTGGGCATTGGATTGCAAAGGGAGCACTGTGATGTGATCGACATGGAATACGAGAAACTTTGGCTTGGCTTGGGTCTTTGTGACATGGGTGTGATGCTAAGAGAGGGTACTACAGTATTGTCGTCTTGCTTCAAGAAGTTGCAGATGGCGCGAGTTGCACTCAATTCGTCCTCAACTCGGCTTGTCACTGTCCCATCGCGAACCTGACAAGCGTGACTTGTTGTCGATCCATTCTATCCGTCACACCACTTTAGTGGTGAAGGCAGACATGCACTGGCACCTTCATCTCACAGGGACTCGCCAAATGCTCAGTTCCACGTTTGTATGTCCGCTCCGCGACGCAACTGCAAAGAGAATTCATCTCAGGAAACAGAGGACATCAGATACAAGCATACGAGCGCGTCTGCGATAAAGACGGTTACGGTGCACTGGAGGTCTAGGTTGAGTGGTCTCACTAGACAAAATGAGTATCGGACCTCCTTTTGATATTTCACATTTCCAAGTTCCCACCGTTGACTGTCATAGCGTCGTTGGCGTCGAGCGACGTCGCCGGTATACTATACCACGTACGTGGATAAACGGAAGCCCCCGTCCCAGGGACGTGTATACGTGGGCGTAACTTAGTGTGGACTTGGCATGAGCAATGGTAATGAGGTTGAATATGCGTCCCACGCGAAAGAAACATTTTCAGCAGCTATGTGTGGTAGACAGTAACTCCCATGGCCTGGCCTTATAAAAACTTGAGACATGGCGGGATGAATTGCCCATGCAAACCGATGAACGTGGTATCGCGGTTATGGTGACATGCACGATTGAGATAGATGACAGGTCGCATTGGCCACGAGACCAAATTGCTGAGGAAGCAGCGTGCGGACAATTGTTCGAGCCAGGCGTCGTCGGCGTTCTTGGGGAAGGTGCGCGCGGTCATACACGGCCCATCACTGAAACAGGAGAAGCGTGATAATGGAATATAATCCATTTTTGCTCATTGGGCGGTAATGATGGAACATTGTAGAGTGTGTGAAATGAGCAAAAATGGATTATATTGTCTTGGTCCAATCCCCGCACCCGAAATACCACCTCCCTTTGGCCTGCCACCGGCACACGCCGAGGCATTCAACCAGGCATAGTCTTGTGCTTGCAGTGACCAGCTAGCTCGTACTCAGTGGGTTGGAAAGCAATGGACCGACAATAAGAATATCAGCTTGAATGTAGGTGATGGGCGTATCAATGTGTCAGGGATTTTTCCATGAAACGTTTTCATTACATGTTGCCCGAATGAGCATGGTGGTATGTTCTCCGCGGATGAATCCCCTTGTAGTAATGCCGCTCTACCGGCTTGCTTAGATATATAGGTCCATACTATGAGTGCCGCATCCATCGGTCATCCCAGCAACCTTACATCTACCATGGCTCCTACCGCTCTGAGTTTACCTCCTCTCGATCACTCGCTTCTATTGCCTGACTTGATCAACTTTCAACCCCTCTCGCCCGATCTTCGTATACGTGAATGAGAGCGTTCCCAACACTCTGACTGAAATATCATTTCTTGAATTCGGTCGAGCAGCTCACCGAGTGGTGCGTGCTCTTCGCCCCTCCCGCCAAGGCCCTGATGGGGAGGTCGTTATCCTCATTGCCAATACGGACACAATACTCTACCATGCCATTGTTGCGGGCTTGTTGATCACTGGATGGGTTGTACGTCTAAATCTATATTTGTGTTGACCCGTTCTCATTCCCCTCAAGCCATTCCCAGCATCTCCCCAGAACTCTGCGACGGCGATTGTTGATATGATGAAGAAAATGAACTGCTCACGGATCGCAACAATTGGTCATGCTCAAAGTGCTTATCGATGGCATCCGACGGGAAATTGAAGGTGAACGGTTGACTGTTTATGAAGTCCCTACTCTCCGTTATGCATTTCCAAAGCTGGGGAAGGAGATTGCAACTGATTCGTTTACTCCATACCCTCCTCCCTTGAAACGTCCAGACCTGGATTCTCCTGCTGTCTATATTCATTCCTCAGGTAGTACCGGATTTCCTGAACCCATTCCTCACAGTTACAGGATTCAAATCCAATGGATCGCACACCGTATGTTACGACGTGCCACTTCGCGGTACAGCTGCTGATGATATGCAGCATATTTCAAACAATATGCTCAGTTTGCACCTCCCCGACGGGTTGGTGCCATGACACTGCCCCCATTCCATTCCCTCGGTATCTTCATCGAGCTTTACGTACCAATGGTGTATATTGTCACGGCCGCGGTCTATCCTCCACGTACGTACGACGACCCACAGGCCCAACCAGTGATACCGACGAGCAGCAACATAGTCGAGCAACTCAAGCATGTCGACTGTAACGCCTTGAGGATAGTTCCAGCGTTCCTTGAACAGATGGCCACATCAGACGAGACCATCAAAGCTCTCAAGAAGATAAATTCTGTCGTGCGTGCAATTTAGTGTAATTGTCAATTTGCCAAGCTCAGTCCTCCAGACGTCTAGTGGTGGTCCTCTACCTGTCAAGGTCGGCCAGAAGTTGTGGGCTGCTGGGGTAAAGCTTGCCAACGCTTATGGCGGGACGGAATTTGGTGTTCCTGTGGCAGCAACTGATGAGCAAGATACCGCTGATGGTAACTGGATGTGGGTGCATTTCCCGGACACTCAGAACATCAGATGAAATCCACAGGGGGACGGTACATACGAGTTGCAAGTCTTGGTATGAGCTGTTTTATTGTTGACAAATGCTAACAAGCTCGATTTGAATCAGTCAACTGAACAACATCGGATGGCAGTAGAGAATTTACCCGATGTGAAGGGATACGCCACTGTGGATGTCTTTGAAAAGCATCCGACCAAGAACATATGGAGGATGTAAGTTTACCCAGTCGACCTCACGGAAAGTGGCATTCATGCGAGGGTAACTTCGTGACAGTGTTGGAAGGGCCGACGATGTCATTGTTCTTGCTTCAGGAGAGAAGACGGTTCCTGCTCCCATGGAGAGCATCATTGGGTCCTCCTCGCTAGTGCAGGGCATTGTCATGTTTGGTCGGGAACGAAACCAAGTCGGTGTGCTCATCGAGCCTCGACCCAAACACCCTATCGATGTCAACGACGAGAAAGCCGTAGCCAAGTTTAGAAATCAAATCTGGTATGTGCGTCACTTATGACTTGGCAGGCACGATGACTGAAGCGAACAAAGGCCGGCGATCGAAGAGGCAAACAAGTCGTCGCCAACATTCAGCCGTATTTTCAAGGAGATGATTCTGATCTAATGGATCATTGGGCCAGCGCCAGACTACCTGGTGCAGGGATGAAGGTTCGAATCCAAATCGCAGGTCGCTCCGCCGTCTTGGCCCCTTTCTCGCCATCATCCCACGTATAACTCACCCCAACCGCTAACCGCGTCCCATCTGCATTAAATGCAATCGACGGAATCGCCGTCGCGTATTTCGGATATTGCCTTAATCGTTTCTCCTTGTGGTCCCAAATCGACACCGTCCCTGCAGACGCAAACATATTATACCTAATCAAACCGCATCAACAAACACGTCGTATCATGCGCGTCAGAAAAGCAGACACGCACACGGGGTGAAAAGCGAGCGCGTTGACAGGCCAGACATGATCGACATCGTCAATCGCCTGTCGGTGGCACTTGAATGCATATTTCTTGTCCTGGGCTTCTTGACTCGGATCAAAATACTCGTCCCCAATCTGACCTTCGACCGACCCAATCGCATACCACCCTGTCGTTTTTTTGAGCACGCGTCAAGCGAATGCATTTACGAAAAAAACTCACCCGTCTGCCATACACGCCAAACTCCGCGTCATAAACTTGAGGCTACTCCCGCGTTTGCTCAGGCTCGCTCATCTTGCGTACGTCGTAGATGTGGAACAGCCGACTGGCCATGGCCACGACGAGCGTGTGGTTGACCACGTCTATGTGGTACACGCGCTCCGGGAGTGTATGCGACGACACCCCGACCGTCTCTGCGCGTGGATGGTCCCAAGAACCGGTAATGAGGAGGTCTGCGCGTTTCACGTCAGCAAAAGAGAAAAAGAAAACAGCGCGATGGAAACTGACTCTGTTCGCGCACATAGTTGACGGCCGACACCGCATTCTCGTGTTGACCCAAATATGTGACTTTTTCAGCCGCCAAGTCAAGTCTAATCAACATTGCTATAAGCATGTGAAACGCAACACGCAAAAAAGCAGAAAGACGACGCACTCGCGTACGCCCATGTCCAATCCACCACTGCATGCGTGCGTCACATCCCCAAACGTACACGCAAGCACTGCTGCGCGATGATCGAACTTGGTTTTTTGTTCGTTGGCAGTGATGTTGTAGAACTGTACTGTCTGGGCGGGACCATCAGACGACGACGACGATTAAAATGGACTTGGAGCATACCGTGTCCCAAGAAGACTAGCAGTTGATCGGGATTCGTAGGCGAGAACCGTACTTGAGCAACGCTGTCAAAGGGAGGTGAGGACAGCTCAAAATGGTCTTTTGAATAGGGTTATTTAGACATGGATTCGTCGTCGTTGTCGTGTATAAGTTGACTTACCTGCCATGATCAAAGATCACTCTCAAGTGGATATGCGTGGAGTAGTAACAAGAAACATGTGGATGCAATGGTTAGTGAACTGAAAGACGTCATACAGATCAGATGGAGTCCATGATGTGCGCGAAAGTGTCCAGGAAGAAGCCAATGGACGCCCAGCATGCATTGGTCGGAGGTCTAATATCCGTGGTACGCCATGAGCATGTTTTCGAAATTGAACCTACGTCTTGGTTCTGTGGATCAGACGAGTATTGACTCACTTCTATCACCCTAGGATCATAGGGGCCAGGCGTGTATCCAATGTTGAAAGTCCCAGATGGTGCCTGTGCCAAGATGTCGTCGCCACACCCGGGAAGACCAAGTTGGACGGCGCTCATGTCGAATTCATCGTCCGCAAGCATCCGTGGTTTCCCCGTGATCCAGCCGCTTCCCATGAACACGCCGGGAAGCCAAATTGAATGTCCAATGGCCCTCCGCAGAAGGATCCCGCTTCCGCCTGTGAACTGAGCAGGTCACATGGCGCAAGAGGGTATGCAAAGTCAGTTGGCGCGCAGTTCATGGGAGAGAATGTCGACGACGCCGGTGAAGATGGCCCGGATCCTGAACTGACCGACGCAGGTGTGTCCATTAGGAGGACTTGGCCCATGGACATGTCGTTTGGTATCGACAGACGGTGCGGGTATTCGGGCATTCCGTGATAATGACCATTGGCCTATCCGAAGCGATGAGGGGACCATCCATTCAAAGCCACTCAGACGACTTACTTCTGGGAACACTTCCGACGGAGAATATTGCTGCTGAGGAATGGCAGTATTCGAAGCCACGAAATCGAACTGAGAAGACGAACTTGACCCGTGATCCGGATGCGATGCTCTCCGGTTGGTCATCGGCACCATTGATGGTGACGTAGGGCAAGATGGCATGCAAACCGATGGGATCTGGATAGTCTGGCGAGGCAGCGGCGTAGGAGCCGAAGATGAACGACCATGGTTGTTGCCGACCGCAGGTACGCACAGGGGAAGGACGAACGAAATGCTGGTTTCCGAGTCGCCTTCATTGCCACGCTGCCCCTTCTTTCCCTTGCGATCCTTGCTTCTCTGGGGTCGATAGACGTAATTGGGGTACATCTGCTCATGCTCCTTCCTTCTTTTCCTTTGCTAGCTCCTCCCAATACAGACGCTCCGAGAGAGAGAGAGGGCCTTCCATTGTTGGCTGATCGTTTTGGACAGATCGGCCTGGCGCTGCTTCTTGGTTGGCCCATCGGCTGCTGCCGCTTCCTCAACGGTAGCTTGACGGTCTTCGCAGCATTTTCTGCGGCACAGGATGAACGCACTGTCGGGACGCTTGATATAATCTTCGTCGCCCTTTTTAGGTTGGCGTTCGAGATCGCTGCATGTCGACGACTTGCGCCGTTTATGCGATGATGATGGTAATGCGGGGAACGTGGAGAGTGAGGTCATTGACGGCATTGTCGGGAAGACAGATGTGCATGACGATGTGGTGGATGATGTATTTGAAGGTGAGATGGGAGTAATGAGCGTGGACTTTGAGGGGCTGAGCGTGAGCTTCCGGAGATCTGGCTCAAACAGAGAGGACGTTGGAGACGCGTAAGGAATGGTTTCGGTTTGGTTGAAAAGGAAAGAGATGGCGCGCGATGTCGGCGAAACGATTGCCAGGGATGGCGGTTGGATGGTGTCCATAATCACTTTAAGTGCTATGGATGGTGAGGTCCGGATCTTGGGACGACGACGAGCGATAGGACTTACATTGAGAAGGGGTATCGCGAGTGCGAAGAGCAGGCATGATTGTTCAGGGTCTCGAGGACGAGGAACAACATGTTCGGGTAAGGGGGGAGAGGGATGGAGATAATGGCGCTGGGTTTGACTAACAATGAGGTTTTGCTGACGGGAACGAGGCTACTGACTGACGGCGTTGTCACACATCCTGTACAGTGACGCTCGTCGTGCACATGGCCTCAAGACCTTCCGAGCAGTATTTGCCAAAGCCCGGAAGGATCGCTGGACGCCGTGGGGAGTCTATGAAGCCGCAGGTATGTGTGCGGAAAAGGTGTAACGACTCGTGCATCAGCAAACGCGCCCAAACCTAGTACGACCTCGGAAGAACCCGGTGGTTCTGGCAGACCTAGCAAGGGCTTGCAAGATTTAGTAGAGCCTAGTAATACTTGACCACATCGGTGCAGAGAGTGTCGCATCCATACCAGATCTAGCAAGGGCTGGCACAAACTACTTCGATTGTATGTATTCCGAGTCGTGCAAAAATGATAGGCGTACTATGAGACAAAAATGCATGCATACGAGATAGAAACGCTCAGAAGGCATCCTCCCCATTCTCCGGACCCAGTGCATCTTCATCGCCAGAGTGTCCGTCGTCATCAAGCACTTGATCCAATCCACTATACCCAAATTCGTCCATTTCATCATCGAGTTCGTCGTCCACCAGCCGTTCGCCATCTTCGACCTTCAACCCCTCGATCTCGCACTGCGTCCTCGGATCAATGGATACCTCAACCTTGACGAGCAGTGGCACGCACGCTGGCTGACGCGTGCGACGCATCACTTGTGGTTGGGCGTTTGCGGTCAAGACATGTGCAAGTTTTGACCAGGGAGATTCAGGGCTGGCGGATCTGGACAGTCCATGGGATGACCTTGATGTCGGAAACGTCGCTGTAACGGTGGTGCCAGAGAGCAGGACCGGTTGGGGCGGGGAAGCGACAGCCTGCGCGTTGGTTTTATCTACAAGGGGATGGTTCACGGGGCCGAGGGAAGCCCTTGAGTGTTCCTCCAGGTGATGCTGATGAGGATGGTGTCGGTCGCGGGAGAGCAAAGACGCCATCGAGTACCAATCTCGGGGATGGGGATGCGGTGCGGCTCGAGAGTCGCTTTAGGTTGAAAGTGGGCTTGTGTGCGTTTTGCAAACAACGCGCTAGGGGCACCAGTCATTGTCAGCCTTGAGTGCGACAGGGCAGTGCTTGACGGGGATTTATATGGTCATCCTGGAATTAAGATTCAAACTCGAAATCTCAGAATCTCAAATTGCTTATACCATCAAATAGAGGTGTCCTTCAGGATCATTTTGATCCCCTGCTCATGGAAATCGGTGGTCCCGTTCTCGAGATAAAAATCAAACAAGGCACTATTGCGAGTATGTTGTAGATCACCATGAAGACGATTTTCTACGGGCTCAAAGATGTTACCAGTGTGTTCAGAGGGTTCCAAAACCCCCAGGAAAAATGCTAGAATGGTTTGGGAGTGCAATGCCCTTGCGATACATACCATTTTGCATCGGTTCTCAAGGAGATGATGGTGTATTTCAATGAAACGATTTTTGCGGGCTTAGCGGTTGTTGCCATCGTGTTCAGAGGGTCATATAACGGTAGGGACACCTATGAGCCAACTCCTAGCTAGCGTATTTGGCGCTGGAAAAATCAATCTTTACAGGAGGGTCGAGAGTCACATGTGAGATTTGAGTGATACACTATCGTAGCGATGCTAGGGATTGTTCCTATGACCATCCAGGGTCCCAAGGCAGCTGGGAAAAATGTCCTGACAGTGTTCCCAATGATATCTTGCTCTGCAACAAAGATCATGACTCATGGGAGGAGGTAACATGGTATGTCATGAAGATGATTTTTTGGGGCTTAGCGGTTGTTACCACCGTCTTCGGAGGGACAAACAACTGTAGGGACACCCTCATTCATGCCTCCAGCCAGCATTACAGAGGCTGGAAAAATCGATCTTTCCAGGAGATTGTAGAGGTGGGGTGGCAAATCAAGTCAGCCATATCTGCACTCACTCCAATGGCTTGTTGGAGTATGGGAATGGTAAGGGAAATATAACAATGCCATCTTGATCTACAGATATCAAAGGAGGAGATGAAATGGCTTCTTCATGAAATCCATTTTCCAAGGCTTGATTGTTACCATCATCTTCAGAGGGTTGCACGATGCTAGGAACACCCACTCTGGCAGTCAATACCATCCTCTCCAGTTCCTTGTTCATAGCTAGCATAAGCAGTCGAGGTGAGATGGTATTATTTTGGAGCATGGAAATGAAATGATCAAGAAACAGCTACAACAGCACTCTAATTGCAACAAATGTTATGGAAGGCGATCATATACAAACACAGTCGCTACCATCACCTTCAGGGATAGAAACATTTTGCCCAACATCATAGAAGGTAAACTCAGAGGACCACATACTGATACTGATATCCATCCATAATCAAGTTTGTCTAATCCTGTTTGTAATTCAACACGACTTTGCATGCCAGATAACAAACAAGGGCATAGTGGTCCAATAACTTTTTCTAGTCTAAATATAACCCCTGATGATATCACATCAGAGTCAGTGTTTTGCTCAAATGTTCAGCTAGGTTCACAAGTTAAACAAATCCCCCATTTAGATGAACCATTGAAGAACAGTTCACTTTTCTACACTCTCTTACCATTCCTAGATATTGATCTTATGTGCTCCAGACTTACTCACTCTCATCGCAACTCCCCTCCTCTTCCTCTTCCTCTTCCTCTTCCTCTTCCTCTTCCTCTTCCTCTTCCTCTTCATCATCCACCGAAGCGAAATCATGAGCAGAAATTCCAGGCCTTTTGATCTGATGTAGCAAAGGTGAGCTGAACTCGTCGTCTTCCTCAGGAGTGAGGTCCCTTAGCTCTACAATCTTGACTTTTTTCCCTCTCTGTGGTGGCCTTCTCTTGTTCTTGGCTGCAGTGCTCAGGCGCTGCACTCGTGCTCTCCTCAGTTGTCGCTCGGTCTCCATCTTCTTGCTGGCCAGTCCATCGAATCCACTCGATCGCCACAGGACCTCCTCAAAGACCTTCCTGGATTTCAGTGAGCGATAAGAAGCCTGGCTTTCCCGAGGCTTGCGTTCCGTTCTAGACTCCTTGCTCAGCCCTTCCACCTTGTAGAACTCAGGATTGGTGTAGAACACAAAGGAATGGTCCTTGATCTTCCATACGAACCCCTTGGTTTTCTGTGTGCCCTTTTGGCTCGCAGGAAGACAATGAAGGTGTGAGAAGATGGTTTCCAGTGCATCGTCCACAAGCAGCCTCTCTTCATCGTTGCGCCCCTCCAGCATTTCATGATAGAACTTTATGTAACCCATGTCATCCAGAAACGGCAGCCATTGCGAGCCATTCTTCAGTGCTCTTCCTCCAGGAGCAGGAAAGTATATCTCCTTCCTGCTTGCAAATGTCATGGAACGGGGACCTTGTCGACCATGTACCACACCATCCCCGACTTCCAGACCAGTGTTGCATGCCTCAAAGGTGGTGTGAAGGAGGGTCTGATCGACGCTCGAGACGGTCCAGCATTTCATGGCATCAGACAAGGACACGGGACTGGGTGCAATTCCCTTCAAGGACCTGTCATCTACCATCAACCATAGTTGTTCAGTAAACCTGCAGAACACTCGGGCCAAGACTGCCGACCGGTTTTGCAGTCTAGAAGGTATGGTCCATTCCTTGAGCATCAGCATGGGATTGGCTGCGATCGCTTTCTTAAGTTGACCCCAAGTGGGATTGGGTCCAATTGGAAACTTGGCGGTCTGATCAAAGCCATCCAAGATGGTGGGTCGTTGAGAAGCCAAAGCTTTGTCCCGTTGAGCCTTGGCATTGAGACCCATCAGAGCAAGAACTCGGAAGTCATCGCTCTCCTGAATGCTATCAAGACAAGGCTGGAATAGTGCATCCAAGTCGTGGAGGAAGAATGTGTCGACATTCCTGAGGACATTGCGATATTCGAGCAAGGCCAAAGACTCCCTGACATGGAAGTCAAAGACGATCGGAGTACAGATCGTGCATCGAAGCATGTGGTTCAGAATGCCAGTAAGGATTCCCAGGTTGGGAGGGTTGACTTGCTTGAGCCGGATCTGAGTTCTCTGTAGTTCCTCCATTCTTCTGGAAAGGAAGTCGAACCAGACCCCAGATGAAAGCCAGAGGACCGGTTTGGACTTCATGTAACGCTCGGCCTAAGGCATGTCTCATCAAGAAGGCATGCAGGCTAAGTAGAGGTCTCTCACATGTGATATGACATCTCTCAGAAAGATTTGTGCTGCCTGTCCACTGACCCGATACTCGTCTCGGACACCATATGTCTTTGCTTTCGCACCACGAAGGATCTTGATGGTCCCAAAGCATTCCTTGTGATACGCCGGAGCGAGGTTGTATGCATCACTGTCTTTCCCAAAGGATGGTCTGTTGTTGTTGGGACGAACAGCCTCATAATAGAGATTATATGTGTTTCGAAATGCAATGTGAGTTTGAAGAGCACGATCCTCTGGCATCTCGGCCTGCAATGCACCATATCTGTTGAGCATGCAATGGTGATGGAGGGTACCCTTGTTGAAACCAGAAGCCGCATAAGATTCCTCCAAGGTGTCCAGTCGCCATAGGCCAACCAAGGGTTCTGTGGTCTTGGGTGTGAAGGAAACGCCCACGTCAACAAGAAGCTCTCCATTTCTACGATCAAGCATGTAGTCCCAGTTCAAGCAGGACAGGTTGTGGCGAAGCGCCATCTCAGGAGAGACATACTCGCCTCCCTGGCCATCTTTGGTGAGCAACTTGATGCCCTTTCCTTCCACTGCAAAGAAGAAAGATCCATACATGGAATGATCTTCCTCTTCCGAGATGAGCCGCTTCATGTGGTACTGGACATCGAGGAATGCCTGGTTGGAGAGAGGAAGTGTCCTTCCACCATGTGAAGCACCCTTTTGCTTGTATCGTCCCTCCTCCAATGTTTGGGACATGTAAGGTGCCCAACTCTCTTCCGCTTGCTCAGCTATGGCTGGCAGAAAGACTTCCTCCCAGAATGGATCCAGCACATCTTTGGGCATCATGTTCATGCGCCTTCCTGTGAGTGGGCTGTGATGAATCATGCGTGGAAAGAAAATGTAGACCCTGAGACCATGTCCAGTGGAGGAGGAGAGCTGTCCGATGATGGCATGTGGTATGGCATTGAGGGGAAACTTTTTCGATATCCACTCCTTACGATGTCCCAGAGCTAGCTGATCTGCCTCCGACTGAGGGATGAGAACATCGACATAGACATGGTTGTGCTTTGCAATTCCAGGCTTGCCATCATAGAGAGGTGTCAGGTATACTCCAATGCTGTTTCTGCACACTAGTTTCCTCGTAGTCCAGATGATGCTATCGATGTCGATAGAGATCTCGATGTCCTCTTCAGAAACATCGATCTTGTCCTGTTCAAGATCGATGCGAACATACTTGTCTTCTTCGGAGAATATGGGCAGGCGACCACGAACAAACATATTATGACCATTCGTGCACCACTCGTTGATTCTGGGGGAGTCCCCTGCATACTGCAACATCTCTGTCGCACTCATTGCTTCAACCTGTAAGGCAGCCATCTTTGGGTGAGCATTTCGCTGCAGAGTCGAACCACTGGTGAGCTTGCCTGATCTTCCTCTCGATCGTCCGAGTTCATTTGACCATCCATCTTTCCTATGGTCATGACATGATCCATGATGGCGATGGGTGGAGCCAAATAAAACATTTGAAAGGAATTGGTGAGAATGCGATAACCATGATCCCGCCACATGATCCAAGCAGGGGCAAGTACCATGTTTCTGAAGGGATGTGTCAAGATGGAATATACATCTGGTCGTTGGAGCATCTCCAAGGTGGGACCATCATCATAGTCATCGTAGTGGTGATCGTGTGGGAGAAACCGTTGTCCCTTGTAGGCAGAAAGGGACACTGGCCGAGACATCCTGGGGAAGCGTTGTGCTATTCCCAATCGCCAATCCTTGACTTGCCTGCGCGATGTCCTGGCAGCATTGGACAATTGTTCCTGATCATGGTGATCTTCTTCTTCGATACCTGTCTCTTCATTGTTCTTCTGCATGGCATGAGCACGAGCAGCCACGGCATGGGCAGGCATATGTGCTCGACACAGGCGTGCACCACGGAGTATTCTGTGGCTTTTGATCGAAGCTAGCAAAGCTTTGGCTGGATCTGCGGCATCCTGTTCAGATCCTTGGCCTTCCTCCTGAGAATATTCATGCTCCTCCTGATCTATGCCAGCACCACCATCGCTCTCACGCTCCTCCTCCTTGTTTCTCCTTGAGTTCTGTCGAGTGATTTTGACAATGTCTCGTTGGCAGTCCCGACACAAGTTACTGGCAAGAGTCAGGGAGCGCAGCAATCGACGGTCTCGTTCCTGGTCTCCACCGGACTGCATCTGTAGGATGGTTTCATCCTCTAACTCCAAGTGATTCCAGTAAGGGGGCATATCTGTCAAGAAGTGCATATAGTCCTGAAAGCTTGTCATGCATCGTTGCTGGACGGCCCCAAGCATATTGAGGCGTAGGATGTGACCACAAGGAACAGGTGCGGGAGTCACAAGAGAGCAGTCTGAAAATGTTCTCCATGTTTCCTCGAGACCATTCTCCATACATGTTTTGATGAGGGCACAAGCGATGGGTCCACAGTCGTAACCATTCTGTTTCCAATCCCTGATCAACACAAAGACAGTGTCTATGTCGCCTGGGGTCCAATGATGAAGATCGGATATGATTCTCCAACGTTCCGGTCCCTTCCAAGCATCCCAACTTGAATCATATTCAGGATTGTTGTTGCTGATCTTTCTTCCGAACACGTATGCAGTGTGCGCTTCATAGTCGAACACTACAGGAAAGTAATGTGCTGAATCTGGATCATGGACCAGGAATGCAACCGGGATCAATGGAGATGGCGCTTCTGTGGGTACTTGGTTTTCATATCTATATGTTTCGATCTCTGCAGGGCCAAGTTGAAGGTCAGGCCTGAGGCGAAATATCATGACATAGCGACACAGGGGTTCGCTCGGACCATCATGCCAGATGGTAGAGAGATAAAAGTCACAGATGATGCTATCAAGCCACTGTCTGTCAGCAAGAGTCGGAAGCTCCATGTACGCGGTATGCCACAGTGCACCAGATGACAATCGGATCGCTGGAGGTGGGGGACTCAGGTCATAAGACAGAAAAGGCATGCAGTTCACTCACCACCCAAGTCTTGTCTAGATATTGCAATTGAAGGGGGATGATAAACAGCAGGAACTACATCCACATCCACATCTGATGGAGATGCAACCGGAGATGCTTGTTCCCATGGAACCCTTTTTTGTGGAATGATGGGCACATCTGAAGTTGTAGATATTCCTTCAACTGGCTCTTTCTCTGCCATAGCCAACCTTCGACCAGGCTTGCGTTTTGGTGGCCTTCCCCTTCCTCTCTTTTTGACTAAAAATGACAGGAGGTTATGATGTATTGAATCTGATCATCCAAGGAAATCACATACTACTACTACTACTATTATTATCATTCTGAGCTGTCCTGGCATGTTGCAAATGTTCCTCGCCACGATGCGACCTTGTGTTCTCTACAGGCTGGTTCTCCTCTTGTTCAACTCGGATGACAACAGGCAACCTTGAAGTATGCTTTTGCTTTGGAGAGCCTTCTTGACCATGTCTCATATCTAAACAATGCAACAGGAAATGGGTTTCCAGCTCACGATAGAAAGGCGCGTGATACATATCTTGGTGTGCAGGTGGATTGGAAAGATTATCATTACATACGGTATCGTCAGATGGGAGACTTGCCTTTGACTTCGTCCGCGATGGCCTTTTGTCGTGAGGTCTTTCTCTTCTTGCATGGCCTTCCCCTCGGCCTCCTGAAGGACTTCAACACAAATTCACTCACATGTCAGTGAAGGGTTATAAGAGGCGGACAATACCATTTTGGAAGGTCTGACATCACTTTCCAGCTTGCTGCCAGGTTGTTCCTTTCGTTTTGGGGGCCTGCCATTAGACCACGAGGGAGCAGGAGGAGATGCTATAATGATGCGATGAAGTATCAGATTTCGTGATGGACATTGATAACCGTATTAGCGACCTTGCCTGCCATCACCATCACTATCATACTGGTGATGTCTGGATGTTGAAGTGAAATGTTGATCCAAGATCCAATCAAAGGAGGATGCCGGAGAGGATGGTGATGGTGGAGGGGTGGCATGTGTGTCGGAAGTGTTCTCTTTGTCTGTCATGAAACGATCCAAGGCATCATTGAAGGATGACGGCAATGAACCATTTGCAAAAGGCCATCCATCTTCTGAAGAGGAGGTGGTGGTCTGCAAGCTCAAGTACGTGATCCACTCATCGAAGGAGTCCAAATTGGAGGATGGGAGCACCGCAGATGTTGGGGAGGGTGGAGTATGAAGATGCCCCTCGTCTGATGAGTCAGCATGGCCAGAACTCGTGGACTCGTTCACGTCTAGCAGACTGCGGAGCACGTCATCCATAGACTGTGTCTGATGTGTCTTGTTGACTGCCATCTCTTGGGTGTGTGATGTGACGTGCCATGCATCCTCCGGTGGCTAGACCTTTTAAGTGTATGTGATATGATGACATCATAGTGAGCCTAATTAAAACGTTCCAGACCATCATCCAATGCTATTTTTGATTCAGGGTTTGAAAGTCGAGTAAGATAAAATAGCCACGGTCAGTCTCCAGCCAGCCTCCCACTTTGGTATCACCATACATATCATTTCATTTCATCATGCCCAATAAAGCGGAAGGACACCGGATTCCAACCATGGATGAATTTCATGGATTTCTGACGAGTGGGAAATACATTGGTAAGTAACATTGCTGGTCTACAAACGCTTCATGGTTTGTTGATACAGTGTAGTCATCAACCAAAAAACAAACGGTATTAGCCAGTGTGATGTTCAGCAGTTCATTAACTATTCTGTTCTTACAGACTCCCATACATTCTATCGAGAAGACCTGTAAGTAGTGTTCCCTTCTGAAGGCAAACCATTACCATACATATGCTCTTAGTGTGACCGTCAGCGCCTTCAATGGCGAACACTGGCAGGCTAAAATAAAGGACATCAGAGTGGAAATGAACGAACATGGGGTATGAACAATATGAGGTTGGTATGATAGAGGGATGGTGTGATATACATACGGTGTCTTTGTGACAGGAACGACCACAGAACATTTGGATCATGATACAGTGGTTTCATCGAAAAATGGACCTCCAAGAAGAGAGGTATGTCTTGTGAATCCTCCTCTTGAAGCTATCCGATATTGTCCAGCTTTCATTCCGACCTAGCAACGAACGAGCTTGTCCTGTCCACTGAGGAAGCCATCATTGATGGTGCCTGTATCGAATGTAGGCGAGCATTTGTCTCCAGAGGATCAGATCATGATGACTGTCATTTTTCAAAGCTGATGAAATCATCCACTACTTCGAGGATGCTATACCATATCAGCATCAAACCATCCCACCAGCAGCTCTGTTTTGGCGATGGACGATGGAGCCCAAAGCGCAACAGCAAGACCAAGAGAAAGCAAAAGGGAAGGGGAAGGGGAGGAGGAAGGGAAAAGGAAAAGGGAGAGCAAAGGAAAAGGAGGTCAAGGGAACATATCAAATCATTGTAAGATCCCATGGAAGGATCGACTGTCTGTGTGCAACATCGGCTCACTGTCAGAACTTTGACAGGACCAAATAATCCACTGCCCCCTGTGTGCAAAGCCATATAATCCAGATCGCGATGCTCAGCGATGTTGTCGATTCTGTAACACATGGCATGGTGTGCTCTGTCTGCACGACCAAGATCTTCCTCCAGAGTCAGATGGAATACCCGCACGGGTGAAAAGGGAAACTGACCTTTCAAGTTGGGGACCATGGCCACATCTGGATGTCTTTTTGGACATCCTACGTAGGCCTATCCGACGTGGAAAAAAGGATGGCATAGTGGGCGATGGACTTCTTGTCGGCAGAGCATGGGAGGTGTTCGAAGAGTCGAAGAAATCGCACAAAGATCGAGTCACCGGAAAACAGTGGAAGTACATGGGAATCGATGGACACATGTTGGAAGGATGGGAGGTGGAGGTGAGTGGCATGCTGGAAGAAGAATACTATGATTGTCCAACATGTCGGTCACAAGGCCATTCTGGCTTTCTGTGAATCATCGACTCTTTGTCTTCCATTCCATTCATGATTCATGTAAACACGGACGACTTTGTTATTTCGACTTCCCTTCATACAACTTTGTTAAACGCACGAATCCCTGCTGTGTTGCACTGTCCACAGTCACATTCCGATCACGGAGATCTATGAAATACTGCCCCAGTCGTTCCATAGACCTATTGAAGGTGGTCTGTCAGATGTATGCAAATAACAGCCAAGGGTCAGCGATGTCGACATTTAGGTGATGTTTCACCCCTTACGTTTTGTAGTTCCTTCTTGATATTTTCCATCTCGTCCATGTTTTCGTCAAGATGTTGTATGATGTTCATGCCATCTAGTACCTGCACAGGTCGATTTAAATGAATCAGTTGGATGCTCACAGAAGGCGTGCACACATTACATTTACATTACGGTGTGGAGATGTCACGCTGGCGTCTGCCCTCTCGCACAGAGTCGCCAGATCTTCCAGCCAACTCGACAAGGCGCTTGCCTGTACTTTGATATGTTGTGGGTCGCTTGAACGAAGGGTGGCCACATGGCTCGGTCCGGCAATGGCATCATCCGGTGTGGGAACGATGCTCCTCTGCCTCTTCGATCGACCGGAAGTCGAGGCCCTATGCCAGGTTCTTACCTGTCGCCTTTCCGTGTCTTTCTGGGTGTTCGCATTCTGGGACAAGACGATCAGAGTAACGGACTCGAAATCGTAAGGGGAGGATGGATCTGTGTTTGCCTCAACCTTCATTTCAAACTTGCCCTCCGGCTCAGACTCGTCTATAGTCTTTTTCCTTCCTTTCTTCGGTGATGGAAATGGCCTTCTTTCGTCCAATACTATGGCAGAGTCACGAGAACGGTTCTCTTCTAAATTCACATTTCAAATTCTGAGAAAGCAATAGGGTTATGGGGTATTCACCTAGTTGCGTGGACTTCATTCTGTTTCGCAAGGTCATAGTAAATTCCGTCGTCATTGAGGGTCTCCTGGGACTTGAGCTACAAGGGCAGGTAACGGTTAACCGGATTTCGGAGAGGCGCAAGTGTGTACCGTGTCATGCCAGCATCTCTGGACCACGTCATATCTAAACAGGCCACCGTGGAAATGGTTGGCATCCTTGTATGGTCCCCAGATGACTTACCTTGTTGAATGTTTCTTTTGACGTCATGTGTATTGTCTTCTGTACCTTCAGATCGGGAGCGAAGCGGATCCAATATCGACAAGGTCGACGACAGATCGGGCGGTTTCTTAGAGCCCCCACGCGTGGATGTAGAGCACAATTGGGTAGTGTGTGGGGTGCACCCGACAAGCAAGCCTTCTGTGGGAGATGGAGTGGTGCATGGAAGTGGTGCAAAAGTGGATTCGGTCTGCTCATTCCAGTTCCATGAGATTCCTGACGATGGAGAGGGAGAGGGAGGTGGACTGTGAGCTGCTTCCGATCTGTCAAATTCATCGGCCCGTCTCTCTTCCGTCTCCCATTCCATTCTATCGTCGTTTGTGGATTCGGTGAAGATGGGATCATATGGAGGAGGTTGCAAGGCACCGACACTTGTCCATTTTCGTCTTAATGAACGATGAAAGCGTGGATGCACGTCTGCCCCTATCTCCTCCTCTTCCGTCTTTTCGTCCGGCTCAACGTCGGTGGGTACCATAAACGAGGAGGCAGGCTCTCTGCATGGAACCGGATGTGGGCTCTTGCGTGGGTTTGAACATGTACCTACACCCCTCCAGTTTTGTCTGGATAAGATGTTGAAGCGTGGATGCACAGAATGAGACAAGGGCTCGCTGTGATCGCGTTCGTCCAGATGACAGTCATGCACAATCTGAGTGATAGGCCCTGTGACTGTGACCTGCGTAGTAGGAGCACGAACATCGGGGGCTCAAGAAACAGATGAGACGAGGAGCGTCAGCGACTACCACTACTTACGCATTGCACCGCTTGGACATTGGGGACGACATGTGTGATCATGCATTTCCAGGTCTATACAGAGCGTGGAGTAATTATAATTACATCTGCCACGCAGGATTTTGACACAAATCAAAGTTGTAGCATGTAGATAGACCCAATGGGATGTCCCAGTATCAATTTCCAAGGAAACGGTGGTCAGATTAATGTGTTATCCATGATATGGTGACTAGAGGAGGGTAGCAATTTAGGTCGACCTGTGAATTTACAGGGGCAATCCTGGTGGTCACACCACACTCTCAGGATGTTGTAGACATTGGGGGAACACAATTTGGAGCAGTGGTGTACACCCCTGATTTAATTGACCATGGTGTGTGGTAACCCAGGGGGGTAATAACCTAACTCGATCAAAGAATTTACAGGGGCATTCCTGATGGTCATACAACACTCCTATGATGTTATAGACACTGGGCAAACACACTTTGGAGCGGTGGTGTACACCTCTGATTGAATTGACCATGGTGTGTGGTCACCAGGGGGGCAATACTCTAACTCGACCTGTGAATTTACAGGGGCAATCCTGGTGGTCATACCACACTCCTATGATGTTATAGACACTGGGCAAACACAATTTGGAGCAGTGGTGTACACCTCTGATTTAATTGACCATGGTATGTGGTCACCAGGGGGGCAATACTCTAACTCGACCTGTGAATTTACAGGGGCAATCCTGGTGGTCATACCACACTCCTATGATGTTATAGACACTGGGCAAACACAATTTGGAGCGGTGGTGTACACCTCTGATTTAATTGACCATGGTGTGTGGTCACCAGGGGGCAATACTCTAACTCGACCTATGAATTTACAGGGGCAATCCTGATGGTCATATTACACTCCTATGATGTTACAAACACTTGGCAAACACACTTTGGAGCAGTGGTGTACACCCTTGATTGAATTGACCATGGTGTGTGGTCACCAGGGAGGTAATAATCTAACTCGACCTATGAATTTACAGGGGCAACCCTGATTGCCATACCACACTCCTATGATGTTATAGACACTTGGCAAACACACTTTGGAGCGGTGGTGTACACCTCTGATTTAATTGACCATGGTGTGTGGTCACCAGGGGGGCAATACTCTAACTCGACCTGTGAATTTACAGGGGCAATCCTGATGGCCATACCACCCTCTCAGGATGTTGTTGACACTGGGAAAACACAATTTGGAGCAGTGGTGTACTCCCTGATTGAATTGACCAAGGTGTGTGGTCACCAGGGGGGTAATAATCTAACTCGACCTGTGAATTTACAGGGGCAATCCTGGTGGTCATACCACACTCCTATGATATTATAGACACTGGGAAAACACACTTTGGAGCGGTGGTGTACACCTCTGATTTAATTGACCATGGTGTGTGGTCACCAGAGGGGCAATACTCTAACTCGACCTGTGAATTTACAGGGGCAATCCTGATGGTCATACCACCCTCTCAGGATGTTGTTGACACTGGGAAAACACAATTCGGAGCAGTGGTGTACTCCCTGATTGAATTGACCAAAGTGTGTGGTCACCAGGGGGGTAATAATCTAACTCGACCTGTGAATTTACAGGGGCAATCCTGGTGGTCATACCACACTCCTATGATGTTATAGACACTGGGAAAACACACTTTGGAGCGGTGGTGTACACCTCTGATTGAATTGACCATGGTGTGTGGTCACCAGGGGGGCAATACTCCAACTCGACCTATGGATTTACAGGGGCAACCCTGATTGTCATACAGCACTCCTATGATGTTATAGACACTGGACAAACACAATTTGGAGCAGTGGTGTACACCTCTGATGTAATTGACCATGGTGTGTGGTGACCAGGTGGGCAATAATCTAAATCGATCAAACAATTTACAGGGGCAATCCTGGGGGTCATCCCACACTCTCAGGATGTTGTTGACACTGGGCAAACACGATTCGGAGCAGTGGTGTACACCTCTGATTTAATTGACCATGGTGTGTGGCGACCAGGGAGAGTAATCTAGGTTGATTCAAGAATTTACAGTGGCAATCCTGATGGTCATACCACACTCCTATGATGTTGTAGACACCGAGGAAACACGATTTGGAGTGGTGATGTACACCCCTGATGTAACTGACCATGTATGGTGACCAGGGCATAGTCATCTTGGTTACCCAAAGAAGATCCAGGTGCATTCCTTGTGGTCAATGTCATATGCATTTGGGAAAGATAATCTGATGGGTATTGGTATGTATTTGTTTGCTATACATTCAATCCTCATCATCAGATGACTCCCTTCCCTCATCCTTGTCCTCGTCCTCGTCCTCTCTTTCCTTATCCTCCTCTGTTTCCTCCTCTGTTTCCTCATGCTCATCCTCCTTTGACCCCTCATCCTTGTGTTCTTCTTGCACCTCCCCTTTCAGTGTACCTCGTTTGTCTTCCTTTTCCTGCTCTCGTACAACTGCTTCTGGCTGCTTCGTCGGGGGCTTGCGGGCATTTTTTGATTTTGCTGATTTTCTCTGTCTCTTCACTTTTAACTGTTGCCTCTCGAGTGTCAAAATCTTGTTGGCCAGAATTTCTTCATATCCAGCATGCTCCAAAAGATCCATTCGTAGCTGATTTCGTGGCTTCAGAACACGTGTTGTTTTCTTTCTAGCCAGTGTCCTTTCGTTTTCCTTGGATATGCCTTCAATCTTGTAGAACTTTGGATTTGTCATCAACACCACTTTGTCATCCTCCAATCTCCATGTCTTTCCAGGTGTTTTCGAGCTTCCTTTCACTGCTTCTGGAAGTGTTTGGACCAAGGAAAAAATCTTGCCTAATCGGTCAGTGACATCAGATGTCTCTGATGCAGTCTGATTCTTTATCAACTGATGATATTCCCAGATATAGCCTGGCTTCGTCCAAAAAGAACTCCAAGGAGATCTGTTTGGAGGCTTGGAGACTTGATCAGGTTGCGGGAAGAAGGTCCTCATCCTCTCCACAAAGCTAGGCTGACGACGCCCAGCTCCTGTGCTCCCTGGAATGTCTGCATTGCATGCCTTGAATGTACATGCACGAAGATTCTTGAAGGTACTGTTGAGAGACCATGTCTCAATTGCATCTTCCAAAGACATCGGCTCTGGCCTATGATCTGGGTCTATAAGCCAAGCATTGTCGACCTGAATCCAAAGCTGGCATGTGAACTGAACAAACAGCTTCCCCACATGAGGCTCCAGAACAGACAAGCTGCTAGACCACATGCTTGATCGCATGATCAACCAAGGCTGTTCTCGAATGGTCTTCATCAATAATGTCCAAGTAGGCATATTTCCAATAGGAAACTGTTCTGATTCATCAACGATAGGTGTTCTTCGCCATGCGGGTTGATTGTCCTTCTTCTTCAGCTTTGCTTTCATAAGCTTCAATACCTCCACATCATCTTGTAGTTGGACGGTAGGAAGCAGAGGTGTTTTTTCGAGTTCGAGTTCGAACAGAAAGAACATGCTGAAGCGCTCACACACCCTGGAGAACTGGAGAAGGGCCATGGATTCCCGGACATGGTAATCCAGGATGATGGGTGTGGAGGAAGTACATCGAATCAGGTGACAGATGATTCCAGTAAGGACTCCCAGATTGGGTGGGCTGAGATGTTTGATTGTGATTTGAGCCAGCTGAAGTGCCCTTACTCGTCTGGCCAGGAATTCGAACCAGACGTCTGAGGGTAGCCATAGGATGGGATTGGAGTCCAGAAATTGTTCGACCTAGAAAATGTCCTTTGGCTGAACAACAGTCCAATCATGCATAACGTGGTGAAAGTGCTTCACCCTGTCGCGCAAGCCTAGCATCACATGGTCCATGGCCATTCCACTCATCCTATACTCATCCCTGACTCCATAGGACCTCTTCTTCGCCTCTCCAGAATACATAGAAATCGCCTGTGTGCACTCCTCCATGAAGGTGTTGTTCAAAGCATAGGCATCCTTGTCCATGACGAATGTTGGCAGGTTATCATTGGGCCGAACCACCTCATAGCTGAGATTGTAGGTGCTCCGGAATGCCACATGAGTTTGTCGTGCTCTTTCTTGTGACATTTCCGCTTGAATTCCCCCATATCGACCAAGGGTGCATGTATGATGTACATTGCCTCGCAGAAACCCGCCGGCACCATAGGAGGCTTCCAGTGCATCCAATCGCCATAGACCCACCATCTTCTGGCTGCAGGTCGGATGAATGCTTATGCCAAGATCGACCAAGAGTTCGCCATTCTTGCGGTCCACCATGTATCGCCAGTCCAGACATGGGATTCCATCCAGGAGGACATCCACAGGCGATTTTGAGCCATTCAGCAGAGACGTCTTTGCCCATAGCTTGACTCCCTTGCATTCAAGCACAAAAAAGAAAGACCCATAGTTTGCATACCGGTCAGGATTGCCTCGAATGGTTTCCTCCATGGTGGCTTGGATCTTCTGCAACAGCTCCATGGTAAAGGGGACTGCCTTGGGACGACCTGGCTTTTTTCTGATGCCCTTGCGTGCCTTGAAACGCACCTCATCGAGAGTGAGGGATACATATGGAGCACTGCCAGCATCAACATGCTTGCATATGGCAGGAAGCAAGAGGTTTTCCCAGAAGAAGTCCAAGATCTCCTTTGGAATACGATTGGTCCGCTTCTGTGTCATCTGGTCCCTGTGGATCATTCGAGGGAAGCAAATGTAGACGAACATTGACCCAGAGGTGTTGCTCAGTGTACCAAAGGTGGTGTTTGGAATACCAGAGAGAGGGAATGAGATGGTCAACCACTCTGTACGACCTCCGATGGCATTGGCATCTTCCTGGGATTGAGGGACCAGAATGTCCACATACACATGGTTGTTTCTGTGCATGGGAGCCTTGTCCTCTATGACAGGACCCAGATAGACAGTGAGTGGAGTATTGAAACGCAGAGAGCGTGTCACCCAGATAACACTGTCAATGTCGACCACCACATCCAAGTCATCGAAAGTTAGAGGTACATGATCTAACTCCAGATCAAGGCAGATGTGCCGAGTGTCATCGAGTCGTCCACACAGAAAGGTATTGACGAGGTCATCAGGGGTCGTGTTACTGGTCTTGATCAGCTGGGAAGCACTCAATATGACTACATCATCCACTTGGATTCGGTTATAGAATGTAGGTCCACCTCGATGAAGAGAATATTTCCCTGAGGTACCCACAGTTAGAGGGAGAAAGCGAATTAGAATGTTATAAAACCAACCAGTGATATAATTGTTGATCTGAAGGGATGGCTCATAGCCCTCGACGACACCCACAGGGAGAATATGGTCCATGAGCTTGATCGGGGGGTCGAAATAGAACATCTGGCTGAAGGAACTCTGTAGACGATACCCATAATCACGAAAGGAGGTCCACAATCCAGTGCGGTAGTATGGCTCCTCGACAATTTCATAAGCATTTCTGTCCTGTTGAAGACTCTCCAAGACAGGTGCCCCTTCATAATCATCATAACTCCTGTCGAATTGCTTCCACCTCCGACCCTCATAGGCAGAAAGCTGAACAGCTAATGTGGGACGTGGAAAGCGAAACATGGCCCCCACAGTCCAGTCCTTGACATGCTTCCGTTCCTGGATGCTCTCGAGGGCGTCCACATCCTCAATGGCTGGTTCCTCTCGTCCATGCACAGCATGAGGTGGAAGAAGATCCCTAGCCCTAGCCTTGCTCACGTAAGGATACCTCCTGAGCAAGGATTTCAAGCGTCGAGACTTTGCGTCCAAGGCAGGGTCATCGGACTCGCCAGCATGATCTCCATCACCATTATCCAAGGGCAGATCAGAGTCAGAAAGAGCTCTAGCAGGAGCAGACGATATTTCAATGTTGGCTCTCCTCGCCTGGCATATGTGACAGTTGGCTGCCACCACATTTAATTCCTGGATGATGGAGGCATGCTGTTCTCCAGAGGCTTCTTGCTGAACTTGAGCAATTATCTCCTCGGTGACAAAGGGTGTATCGTCCCATTGTCTCCATATATCTCCATGTGAAAGATTAGTGGAGGACAGATAGCGATAGTCCTCCCAGCTTCTTCGGCAGGCCTCCTTTGTCATCGCGAGCATTCTGAGCCGCAGTCGATGACCACAGGGGATAGGCGGAACATAGATATCGTCATCTGCATCATAAAGACCACTGTTCATGAGTGACTCCATGACACAGCATGCGATAGGGCCACAGTCATAGCCATTCTGGGTCCAGTTACGCACTGCTACATTAACTTGGTCAGGCTCCACAGCATCAATGCTATGAAGGATGGCAATGCGTTTCCAGTACAGGGGTCCATTCCAAAGGTTCCAGTCATCCAGTTGATCATCATAAGAAGGACATGGAGTGGCAGGTACATTTCCAGAAATACGTCTTCCCAGAACGAATGCAGAGCCTCTGTGATAGTCAAAGACGATGACAAAGAAGTGATCTGCTGACAAGACCACAAAGGAAATGGGAATGGATGGATCTCTATCCAATGTGTGGAAGAGATGGCGCTGTTGAAACACATTGACCTCCTGGAGATCAGGCAAAGAATGGACACCAGAGGAAATGGATAGGATGGCAGAAAAGAAGTCGACATAACGAATGTGTGTCCTTCCAGAAACTGAGTACCATAGAGACAGGAGGTAGAGGTTGAGGATACTGGCATCGATCCAAGTTTGATATTTCAGGGTATGCAGGTTCTGATATGTACCAGCCCATATGGTGGGTCTTGCCATGGAGCACACTAATGAACCAACATGAGTAGATGACAACTAGCAAGGGACATATATGCATACTGATAATGTGATTCATTGGAGGTACATCCATGTCCTCTCCAGAGTCCGATGAGGAAGAAAGGGGTGGTGAGGGAATCATACGAGATGGTCCATCCACGTAATCATCTCCAGACTCGTTAGTGCCGCCCTGGCCATTGGTCAGCCTGTCTTCGAACATGGTGTTATTGAGGTCTATGTGTTCCATCATATTCTGGCATTTTGTGAATGCCAAGTTGAGCGCTTCCTCGTCAAGTCCTTCATCACTATCAGTGACATTATCATGATAGCTACCATGTCCACGAGAACTGGAGGTATTGAGATCTACACGATCCATCACAACTTGACATCTTTCATAAACCATGTCTAGTTCTTCATCACTGAAGGAAGAGGAAGAGGATGTGGCATCCTTGACACTTCTGTGGTTGCTCCGAGAGGCAATCCTGTTTAGTAATGAATGATAAGAGGAAGATAGCGAAGATGAAGAATCTGAAGCATTCTGGATGGTCGAGGATAGTACTTTCACTGTCTGATTTGCAGTGATTCCAGCTTTGAAGGCCTTTGAATGAGAGCGTGTAAAGGGTGCCATGGTTCAGCTGTGACAAAAAATGTCAAATTGTCAAGACAAAGAGTCATCAGTCGTCTCCTTATTACGTCATTTCGGGGTTGGAATATCGCTTAAAGCTGAAGGTGATCAATCGGCTAAAGCTACGAGGCTACTCTGTTAGGTAAAATAATGTATTTATATCCAGGTCCCGATGCAGCAATGAAGTAATTGGAACATTCGTGATCAAGCGACCCCACTTTTTTTGCCACATCATCCGACGATCATATCCTACGCTTTCCATGCCACCATCAAAGAAGCAATTCTATGGTCTTCCTTCCAGCAGAACACTTCAAGGTACTGATCCTCTATATGCAGCTGCGATATGGAGGCTCACTTTACACCACCAGTAACCAATCTGTTGGATGCAGATGACGAAATACTGGATGGAAAGAAGAAAGTCCCAGACAACATGACACATATATTTCACAGGGACGACGAGTAAGTGAATCACACAACATAAGATAAGATGGTGTGAACTGACATCTGTGCAACACTAGAATCATCATTCGGGGTGAGGGCGATGAGATGTGGTATGGATCAATACAAGACATCAGAGTGCAAAACCTCAAAACCACATATGTATGACTTCGTCTGAGCAGAATCAAGGTTCCGATGCTGATCATTGTCACAGAAGGCATGGGTTGCGGTCAGATGGTACTATAAAACAACTGACATGTCAAACGAAGAGTACGTCTTGGTCATATCATGCATACAATCCACTGAATGGTTGCGGCAAACGCAGTGTTGGAAAGTGGGAACTAGTGTTCTCCGATCACACAGACATCATAGCCCCAGAACAGATAATGTGTGAGTTATCGTGACTTTCTATCATCCAATGCTAACCAAACGCGGAGACTAGCCCCGATAGACATTATGAAATTCGTCGAGGAAGATGTCGGTGGTCCACTGGTAGAGAAGGACGACTGGTATACACGATGGTCAATGAAGATCGTTGGTCAAAAGCACGTTATAGAGGTTCGTCTACAGGATGTCATAACCATAACATCATAACTCATCTGGCATGGCTGTTCAGAACCCCAACACTTGTCAGGTCTGTGACAATGCTTACAATCCAGACCGAGATGCGCAGCGATATTGTCATGGCTGTGAAGGCTGGTTCCATTGCAAGTGCCTGCAAGCTCTTCCGAAAGGAAGTAATAAGATGCAAGATGTAATCATTGGCATTTGCAGAGACAGAGAACTTTCGTTGGATAAAGAATTGATCCAGCTGTTGTGCATTCCGGTCTTCAGAGGAAAGCAAAATGGTGTGGTAGGAAATGGATTGCTAACATCCGCCATTTGGAGGGATTTTAAGTCTCTATGTGAGGATGGGAAAGAAGATATGGGTTCCGATTTGAGGAGTCATGTCACACTCGCTGCATTGAAAGAGGCCAAAAGGCCATGCATATATTATCAATGCCCTATCTGCGATGAGGAGGGAAAGGAATGGTACTTGTAGTGTCTAGTCGTGGTACACGTACGTATATTATACCCACATCAATTCTTGTTTGCAAGTCCACAGCTTTGTGCAAATATCATGAAATCCTTTCCAACCGTCTTGTCCATTTTCTGCAGACAAAGGCTCAATCGTGAGGTGTCTTGTATCAGACTATTCTTTCGACTGTGTGAATGGTAAACCCGAACAAATGGAGCAAGCAGCGTTCATAAGCATATCTATCATTCTTGAGATGTAGGAGAGCATTGGGTAACCCTGATTGATTTGTCTTCTGCACCTTCCATAAAGCCAAAAAGAAAAACAAGAGCTACATAGAGAATATGAGATATAGTGCAAACACGAAAACACGAAACATTCCTACCTTGTCATCTCAACCTTCCGGCATTGCGCATGAGGCAACCCATCCGACGAGACAGTATCATCATGCATTGCAATTTGAATGTACATGTTGCTAATGGTATACTACTCACGAAGCAGATGTTCAAACGCCAATGACTGATCGAAAGCAATGAGGCCCTCGTGAACCGGAGCCGCAGGCATTGCAGATCGCTTTTTAGGGGGCAAGTCCTCGCCCTCCTCCTGCTGGTTCTCTTGTCGTGTTCGCTTCATCCTCTGCACGAGCTGATTCACGAGAGGGGTTGGATTGCGTGGTACTAATGACATGCATGTCAATATCCAACAACACAATGTTTAAGGTGAATGCACAAACCTGTGAAGCTGGTGGAAGGCTGAGATGCCTCTGTGCGTGACGCCACAACTTCTGGCACTCTTGAGACAATTGTTTTATGCCAAGTGGATGGATGTACATACCTTCTTGAACTCCTCCCACATCCTGAGCAACGTCATCGCCGCTGAAATCGTCCACGACATCCCCAGTGTCCTTTGGGTCTCCTGCCACGTCGTCGGCAGTACCAGGACCTTCTTCAGCATTCTCATCACAGCTGGAATGATCGCTAGCTTCGTCACCACAATTCCCAGCATCCTCGGGATCTTCTGCCGCATCGGCAGTAGCAGGACCTTCTTCAGCATTCTCACTATTGCTGGAATCGCTGTGAGCTTCTACCTTGCCAGCGTCGTTGCAATCGGCGTCCATGGGGGCTGAGGCTCCGTCCTCCTCCTTTGCGATCTTGTCCAGCCAACGTGACACTACATAAGTGCCATATGGCTGAGTTAGTACAACGTGCACAAAGGTGAAGTGAAATATGTACCCCAAGTGTGGTCAATACCACGCGTATAATATTCTTCTGCGATCTCCCAGAGATCCCCCAATTCTTTGGACGTTACGTTTTCCATGTTGTATGCGTATTTTGAGCCTTCTAGCATTTCATTGATGCGCTCAGCATCGTACGCATCCCAGTCTGCACACAGAAAAAATTGGTCAACAGGATTGTTGATTAAACATATTAAACACACCTACCAAGATCATCCAGGTGAATTCGTTCAAGGTTGATATCGTAAGTCTCCCTATATTCCTGGACGATCGTGGGATCATGTCGTCCGAGAAGAAACTCCGTGACAAGGAATTCTTCGAAGTTCAGGGAGCAGTATTGTTCGCTCTCGTTTAAAGAGAGGCCAACGGCGGGGCGTATGAGAGACTCTAAGACATTGTCGAGGTGTACCAAGAGTTTCGAGAGACGAGGAAGAAATTCCTTGTACTTCTTGGCTGTACGCTTGTGGTGCTTCTGATAAACTTCGATGAGGATGGCAATGCGCCAGAGAAATGTGATGACAAAGTCTCGGTATCGGTGAGGCAGGTATACGCGATGGTCGGTTGTATTGTCATAGATGTTTGTCTGCCGCACTTCAAACATGTTGTCGGTCATCGGGTGGACTGTGTACTTGACCTGGTATATAAAGTCCAGGTGCAACGGGGTGGGCGTGACGCGTTGCCAGTAGTAGTCGGACATGGTTAGATTGAATGTAATTTCAGGTGGATGGCACTGATGATGTGTAGATGATGGTGGTTGTGGGCCAATGCTACAAACATGACTCAAAAGGTCACGAGACCAAACACCTCAATACACACAGCCACCATTTGCTCACCAGTCACACCGAGGCACGCAGTAATGCCGTTTGGTGTATTAGAGCGCTTGATGCACTACTTAAAAGCTAGTACATAGATACCGGGCGTTTTCACATCGTAAATGAGGCGTTCTATGACACCGAGCAGACACCGAGCACTACTACTCGGTGTCATGCGTCGCATTATACAAGGGTAAACGGCTTATACATACCTCCAGGGCAGTGGCACATCACACATGGGGTGGTATACAACACCGAACAGATGTCGAGTAGCCATTGAACGTGTTGAACGCAAAGCTTACATAATATGGTCTTGGTACATTACAAACGAGGTGATATGCAACAATGATGGACACAGCAATATTATACATTGATATAGGAACACTAGGACTGATGTCGCGTAAGACATTGGAACGGAAGTAGAACTGCAGTCAACTTTGAGAATGGTACGAAATGTGGAATGTGTCGTTTAGTTCAGGGAGTATATGGGACTTACTCCTTGACTGTACACGAAAGGCGATGCAAGGTATATACACACATTGTAAGGTCCATACATCGAAGATGAGTCCATTGACGTACATCGCATATCAGCTACACTTCAGAGCAACTTCACAGGAGGGAAGGGTTTTCTTTCACTTGCCCTTGCCCTTGACCTTGCCCTTGCCCGTCCCCTTGCCCATTCCCTTCATCTTGCCATTGTCCTCACCTTTCCCCGTGTTCTTCTTCCCCTTCCCCTTGGCTGTACATCTGCCTTTTCCCTTCCCCCTCTCCTGCTCGACCTGCATTTCATCCACGTATTCGTATTCGTCACCTTCCTCTTCGTCGTCGTCGTCCTCTTGTTGAATGGCCTCGTTGAAGGTATAGCCGACTGCAAGAAATTAGCATCGCCATGTAATGCTGGAACGGAATGCTTACAGTCCAGGTCCCTAGACAATGCAGGGTCATAGAACCGTTTAATTTCCCCCAGGAGCCACCTGGCCGTCCCCACTGTCCAGGACCCGTGTTGCAACGAGTATCGAGTTCTGGCCCCAGACCAAATAGGACCTAGTCGACCCTCGTACTCATCCCAGTCTGTGTAGTGTTGGAAATGGACAAGCCAGAAATGCTATGAAAGACTTACTGCATTCCTCAACATTGCTGCGATCGATGTTTCGATCGTTTGAGCGGCGGTAGTCCCGTACGTGTGTCGGCTCGTGGCGACCAACCCAAAACTCGATCTTCAAATAGCTGTCGAAGGTTTTGCTACGACAGAGTGGCATCTGTTCAAGATCTTGTGGGGTCTCCGCTACGAGGCGGTTGAATATTTTGTCCATGTAGCACATGACCATTTGTATGTTCTCCTGCAATTGAGGGGGGATGTCGAGCTCGTTCCGGAATTGCAAAACCATACGAATGCAGTCTTCTCTCCAGAAAAAGTGTCGCGTGTGCTCGAGGTAGTGGGCAGGCAATGATACCACCGGCTCTCCATCAATGTTGACATCGAAGTTCTCAGTGTCCGTGAAGCGCTGGATAGTTCGACGAGTGTGAACCAGCCTTCGAAACGTAATGGCCTCTGGAACGTCCTGTGGGTAGTGTTTAGTTGCCATTGCACGTTGTATGGGTGAGAGGTTGGTTGTAAAGGGTGACAACACGATGCCACCATACACACACAAACAGGGTAATGGTCCACCGCCATTACATAATCAGTGTGGACAACGCGACGCGTCAATTTTCTTTATAACACTCAAGCCACTATACCCGTTGCACCACATCGACCTCCTGCATTTCCCGCCTCAGCAACTCGAATAGCAGTATGCCACCACGATCTGCATATGGACCTCGACACTGTTCGATGCATGGGTATGAGGTATGCATTCACACCTGCGGCTGCATGAGGTATCGGAATTCGCCTCTATGGCCTCGGGAGGGAGGTACATGTCTCCGCCATTCTGCATCGCGCAACATCCACAACGACTGCTCCGAATCCTGCCCAGGGTATTTGGCCTTCACTAAAGGAGCCTCTCGATCTCAAAAGACTCGAAACCCAACTAGGGCGGAGATACTCCAGCATCTCACTCCGCAACAGGCGGCTTCAGAGCTTCAGCGTCTGGGATTGGAATCGGAACCCGACTCACCTGTGGAGCAGACCGCCATCGCGTATGTATCACATCCACATATCCTGAATGCGAACGAAAATACCAAGACTAACCGGTTTCCTCCCTTCCCCCAATCTAGTTGTAATGACGAATGTATGGAGGTAGACGCGGCAGTGTTCACGCACGAGTCCGAAGAATCATCCAACGAATGTCAGTACCAGGAGGATGGTGAGGAAGAGATGAGGATCGATGAAGATATGCATTCGGCATCAGGAAGTGGAGTTTCTGGACCTTCCAGAATTCAAAGACCCTCCTGCAGCGTTGCCCATACTTCGGGATCGAGTTCAACGACGTCATTAGGAATACATGACCCGTGGCGACACGCGCAAGACATCTCACCATCTGCCAGTCCATCTAGAGCTTCCTCTGTCCCCGGCAATGATGGATGGTATCCCTCCGTGCCATCGGAAAGCCGCAAATTCAAAATACTGTACATACCCGACCCAAGTCGTGTGATGAAGAAGAAGGAAGCGCTCACCAACCTGGGGTGGACACAAAGGGAGATAACGTTGCTTCAATACGAGTCAATCAAACACCTGAATGGACTCGTGTACAAGAATGCAATGACAAAAGATGGGGTAAAGGTATTGGTTACCGAATGGGTGAGTGCAAGATTTACCTTTTCTCGATATTCGAGAGTTTAAGCAAGCGTGTAGCTGTGGATAATGCTCCAGATGGATAGCTTCGAGAACGGACAGGCATTTGACATTCGCTTCATGACATGGCAAGAGTTCAAAGCCATCTCGATCGATCCGACTAGCCATGTACAAGGTTGGGACCACCTAGCAAAGATGGACTGCATCATCGGAGGCATCGATTATGCCGTAGATCATACGTACGTTCACAATCCGATCTGATGTTCAGTGTTAATCATTCAGATCCACAGAGGCGAGGGGAATCTATACCAGCTGGACAAGGAACAACTCCGACTCTACGAATCGCACATCACTCAGCTCTGCTGCCATACCCTCGTCTGGCCGTCGATAAGGCTTTCTCGTCTGGCAGCATCGAAATGGCCCACATTATGTCATCTCCAGACGATCGCCCGGTTACACGGGGAGTACATGCCAACCACGATATGTCTGAAACAGGGACAAGACATTCCACAGAATATGGTTCTCAAGCGTAGCCATAGCGAGTGTTGTGAGCACGTCATCCTACCAACCGCAAGTCGTCACCGCATTACCTGGGAGCACCTGAACGCTCAAATTGGAAACGATGAATTCTGGATGGCACAGGAATATGTCAAAAGCCTCGATCTACTAGGCGAATGGAGAGTATTCATTGTTGGTGGCAATGTCATCAGTGTGATGCACACGTACAAAGTACCCAACGGTAGTTGGCATGGTGATGTTACCGGATCATTCCTTACATTGGATGAGATATGGTGCGGTTTGCGGTTTGCATTCGTCACATTTCAATCTCTAATATGTCGATATAGTGAAATAGTGGGGAAAGAGCCACAGCCAATCTCTATGACCGATCTGTGGCGGAAGATCGTGAATCCACAATCTGGTGCAGCCCCAATACGCTCGCAAGGAAGGAGGGAGTTCCTCGACTTTGTCTTGAACAACTGGAAGGAACTCGTGTTACGAGAAACCAGAAGCACCGGCGCAAAGCCTTCTTTATGTATGTTCTGCAGGATGGACATCGGCATACGAATCGACCCATGTGCAATGGAACCGCCTGCCTACTTTGTTAACGAAGTCGAGCGGTCCCAAAACACGAGTATCTGGCTGCGCTTCCATGATGGTACAATGGGCACACTTGCGGATACATTTGCGATGATATTCAAACGTTGGATCATGGATGCACAGAATCCGTACATCCTATAGTGTAGCATACAATACACGTCCAAGTATTTGTGTGTAATAGGAAAGTCAACAAGCAGTCTACGCGGCTTGTGGGTGTTTGTGTATTCCCCCGGAAGTGATGAACGACACCGAGCAGACATCGAGCGGTAGTGCTCGGTGTAATCGAATGCATTATACAGTGATTCGAAGGTAGTAAATAGCTTGTAGATATAAATACATTACCCAGAAGACGATTTAGGACACCGAGCAGATATCGTGCACTTGTCGAATATTGGGTATATTGAGCATGAAGCATCTCGCAACACAGATAACTACAGGTTCGGTGTCATAGAACGCATGGTGCATGTATAGACACCTTGTGTGGCCTTACAGAGTATTAGTAAATCATGTATGAAGCGTTTTATAGCCGTTCGGCGCGACCTGAAAGATGTATTGGCAAGGCTTGCATACGATACCAGCATCCAGTCAGATAATGTCCAGGCTGTGGGTGCTTGAACAGTGTCGATAGGTTCCTCAGCGTCACTTCCAACATGTGCAAGCAATGTATGGTACATATTACAACTCATACTACTCACTGTACGCGGATGGCATGCTCAATGCCACGTCGAAGGCAGTGATGGCCGCAGGGGCCTGAGCCGCAGGCATTGCAGATCGCTTCCTCGGTGGAATACTCACGACCTCCTCAGCCTCAGCCTCATCCTCCCGCTGCTTTCGTTTGGTCCTCAGCATTAGCTGACTTCTGGGAGGGGGGGAATGGAGCGATACCCATGACGTGTCTGTGAATACACCCATGGTTAGGTAGATGCACGAGCTGATGCAATGACGACACACACCTGTGTGAGTATGAGTAGCCTGATCCATCGACTCCGGTTCCTTATCCGCATCCCTCGGATGTATGGCTGTGAAGGATTGGCCCATGAGCTGAGTCTGTAGATTCACAGTGAAACATTGTACCAACCTTTGTGATCGATGGCCAGGCTCTTGGCAACACTGGAATGTGAATTTGCATCATCCGAATCGGGTACACCGTCTCCATTGCTGCTGGCGTTCATGTGCAGGTTGACGTTGATATCCCCGCCTGCATCCTTGCTGGTTTCGTCGTTGCTCCCGTCTGTGGTTTCAACGACCATGTGAGGGTTATACTGCACTTGCAAACCTACAGAGCCAGAATGGTTTGGCGTTCATCCCTTGTTCTTAGATATCGTGCATCAGATAGCTTACTGATTGACTTAAAGATTCGCTCTGCGTCCTCTTGTTTCCCAGCGGTGTGCTGATCGAGCTGACTTGATACTACATGAACACCCTATTTGTTAAGCAAGGACTACATAAATGAAGCTGAAATGCGTACTCCAATCGTGATCAAGCGGGCGGGCGTAATGTTCCACGACGATGTCCCATAGTTCTGGCAGGTCTGCGGTGGGAATATTATCAACGTCGTACTGGTATTTCAAGCCTTCGAAGGCTGTATCGATGCGTTGACGTTCATATACAGTCCAGTCTACAAAAGGATCATGTCATGTCAACAAGATGTTTGATACCCAGCGATTTGCACACTTGCAAAAATAACCCGGCTCCATCCGCTCGATGTTGATATCATATGTTCCACGGAATTCCTGAACAATGGCAGAATCATGGCGTCCTATGAGAAGCTCGGTGGAGAGGTATTCGTCGAAACTTCGAGAGTGGTAGTTTGCAACCTCGTTGATGGACAGCCCAGCTGCAGGACGAATCAAGGCTTCCATGACATTGTCTAGATGCACAAGTATCTTGGAAAGCTGGGGGAGAAAGGCCTTGTACTTTTTTGCCGCACGCTTGTGGAATTTCTGATATAGTTGGATGAGCAGATAGAGGCGCCACAGATGCCTCAAGACGAAGTCGTGGTAGAATCGTGGCATGAAGACACGATGTTTGGTCACACCATTGTAAACATTGGTTTGCTTGATCTCGAAGATATTCTCGTTGAATTGATGCATGGTGTATATCACCTGGATGATATAGTCTATATGCATGGCAGTTGGCGTGTTGCGTTGCCAATAGTAGTCAGACATGCTGAGTGATTGCGGCACAGTGGTGTGTGGTGCAAAGGATGATTCAGATGTTGTGGTGAAGGGGCGAGCTCTGCTCGTTGTGGTGAAGGGAAAGATTGTGCGCGACACGACGCGTGACATTGCCACCTGGCCAAACATGACCACACTGAAGTATATCCAACAATGCCCTCTATTGCAGGTGTCTCCCTAGCATCATAGAACACGGGAAGATGGTCTTATATACATGCAGGGTATTGCGCCATTACGCGGGATGAGATTTACGAGCAAGAGGGTATGATATCTCCGGTAGTACATTACATACAATATACAACACCGAGCGGACACCGACGCAGAGGCGCTCGGTGTCTTAGAATGCATTTGCCATGTATGCAAAGGTTGTATATACATGCAGGGCATTTGTGTGTTACGCAAGATGCGTTATACCATACCAAAAGAACACCGAATGGTACCGCTCGGTGTAATACATTGCATGATACGTGGATGGGACTGTTATACATTTGTCCTATGGTATAGGTACATTGTACGCGAGGTGAGATATGATGCTGAATGGACATCAAACGGTGGCGCTCTATCTCTGCTCGGTGTCATACATCGGCCAACTTAGGCAATATGATATTGTACTCACTCAATACATGTCAAATTCCTGCAAAGTATGTTTATGCAGTGTGACGTCCATACATTGATGACAAGATCATGGCTACCGACATATACCGGCTACACTTCAGAAGAGCTTGAGGAGGAGAGAATGGTGTCATCTCCCTTCCCCTTCCCCTTCCCCTTCCCCTTCCCCTTCCCCGTCGCCTTCGCCTTTCCTTTCCCAGTGTCCTTCGCCTTCCCCATGTCCTTCCCTGCGCCCTTTCCCTTTCCCTTTCCTTTTCCCTTGCCCTTCTCTACCACCTCGTCGTCGTCGTCGCCTTCCTTGTTTTTGTCCTCCTCGTACTCGTACTCGTCCTCCACTTCCATCTTATCCTTATCCTTTTTCTTCCCAATCTTTGTCGCCTGTCACCTTCCTGCCTTTCTTCCCTTCCAGGCCGACCCCTCATCTGTCGCTCCTCCAACTTCCTCGCTGCTCAGGGACTCCCCATCTTCGTCTCCTGTGTCGGTAGCACTGTTGACATCATCTCCAAGTGATTCTGTGAATGTATAACCAACTGCGCATAATCAGCATCAGTATGATCGTAGAACACTGCAACACAGTGAATACTTACAGTCTTTGTCCCGGTAAAAAGGTGGGTCGTAGGCTCCTGTCATTTCCGTCAGAAGTCGCTCCGCTGTTTCCACCTGCCACCCCTCTCCTTGCAACGTATACTGTGTTCTCGCCCCAGACCACACAGGGCCCAGCCGAGTATCATACGCTTCCCAATCTGCATGGCGTTCAAATTCAACAAACCTGAAATGGTACGAAAGACTTACCACATTCTCCGACATCGCTATGATCGATGTTTCGATTGCTTGAACGGCGGTACTCCCGCACATGAGTAGGTTCGTGACGACCAACCCAATACTCGATCTTCAAATAAGAGTTGAAGGTCCTGCTATGACAGATGTCGCTCTCACATATGTCGCGTTGGGTATCTGCCACAAGGCGGTTGAACACCTTATCCATGTACCACAAAACCATTTGTAGGTTGTCCCTCAATGCACGGGGGATCTGCACCTCGTCATGGAAATGCAACACCATACGAATGCATTCTTCTCTCCAACAATAGCGTTGGATGTGACCGAGGTAGTGGTTAGGGAATGATGCTACAGATCTTCCATTGGCGGTGACGTAGAATACCTGAGAATCTGTGCGGGTCTGAATGACACGCTGCATTTGAACTAATTGTCGCATCTTGACGTGACCAGGAGGGCTGCTGGGGAAGTGAATTGTTGCCATTGGACGTGTTGTAGAGGCTCAGTGGTGGTGATGGAAAAAAGGTCAGGACGCTGTGTAACAATATACACCCCACAAGAATTACATAGTCACGTGTCTGGCACACATTTGTTGAATTATGTAATGCCCAAATCACGTGCCAAACCCACACATTCAACGCCGCGCGTTTCTAGGCTCAGGAGTACCATGCCACCAAGATCTAGATACGGCCCTCGACACGTCAGGCTAGTAGGCCATGAGCTTTGTATTCACAGGTGTGGCTGCATGAAGCATCGAATCATGCCTTTCTGGAGGAGGGAGGGAGGCGCATGTGCACGGCATTCAGCATCGCGCGTCATCCATCCCAACTGCTCTGCCGGCTGTCCAGGGAGTTCGGCCTTCGATGAAGGTGCACTTCGTTGTCAGAGAACCCGCAACCCAACCAGGGAAGAGATTCTGCAGTATCTACCTTCCAGAAAGGCGGCCTCTGAACTGAAGCGCCTCGGACTTGAATCAAAACCAGGCACGCCTCAGGAGCACGCTACCATGCCGTAAGTATGCCACTTTGCATGCGATCTAAAACCGCCAAGACTAATCTGCTGCCACAGACCCATCGAGGAAGAATTTCAGCATGACGGCGATCACGAAGACCACCCTGACGAAGATATGCAGATTAATGAAGATCCACGAGAGTGTGTCAAGGCGACGCCAGATCCAATTCCTGGTGTCGCAGGGCCATCCGGGATTCGATCTTCATCATACATCGCTTCAAATGCCTCTGTCTCGAATTCGACGTCGTCATTTGGGATCCAGGACCCGTGGGGGGTTACGCCAGACGTCGCTACATCCGTCGGTTCATCAAGTGCTTTCTCGGTCCATGACGCCGAGGCATCGGAGAGCCGGAAATTCGACATACTGTACATACCAGATCCGAGCCGTGCGATGATGAAGAAAGAAGTGGTTTTGAACCTTGGTTGGACAACCCGGGATATAACACCAGCACATTACGAGTCCATCAAACACCTGACAGAATTAGTGTACAAGAATGGCTCGACGAAGGACAACGTCAATGTATTGATCACAGAATGGGTAAGTATATTTCCAGTTTCTGGACATTGAATTGACGCAAAATCACAGCTATGGATATTTCTCCAGATGGACCTCTTTGAGCACGGCGAGGCATTCGACGTTCAGTTCATGAGATGGCAAGACTTCAGAGCCATCGTTCTCGACCCCCCAAACCACATCGAAGGATGGAACAGGCTAGCCACAGGTGGACTGCATCATCGGAGGAATAGATTATTCTGTCGGCCATTCGTACGTTCATTTACAATGCGATCTTCAATGTCAATCACACAGCTCCACAGGGGCGAAGGTAATCCATACCACCTCGACACAGCCGAACTCGCACGGTACGAATCATACGTCGCTCAGCTCGCCTCGCAGACGCTCTTCTGGCCTCCGATCAGGCTTGCGCGTCGGGCGTCGATGAAATGGACAACTGTATGCCATTTACAGATGATCGCCAAGTTGCACGGGTCGTACACACCACGGACAGTGCGTTTGAGCATGGGACAAGATATTCCAGACGACGTGGTTCTCAAGCGTAGTCATAGCGAGTGCGCTGAACATGTCATACTACCCACAGCCAGCAGATACCGCCGCACGTGGGAATACCTCAACGCACACACCGGCAAGGACGAATTCTGGATGGCGCAAGAGTACGTCCAGAGCCTCGAGCAAATAGGGGAATGGAGGGTATTCATCATCGGGGGCAATGTAATCAGTGTCATGCACACATACCAAACCTCTAATGAGGGTTGGAAGGGTAACGTTACCAATTCATTTATGACCTTGGATGAGATCTGGTGCGTTCTCCCCGTTGTATCCATAAGATCATTCCTGATCGTCGATCCTGGGGGATTTAGGGAAATCGTAGAAAAGGAGCTGACGCCTATAAGATCGGCCGATCTACGACATAAAATAGTGAACCCGCAGTCTGGCGCTGCCCCCATACGCTCACGGGCCAGGGGAGAGTTCATGGACTTCGTATTGACGACCTGGAAACACCTCGTAGCACGCGAAACCAGGGACACCGGCGCAAAACCATCAATATGCCTTTTTTGCAGGGTGGACGTCGGCATCCGAATTGACCCCTCTGGACGGGCGCCACCTGCATACTTCGTCAATGAAGTCGAGCGGTCACCAAACACGAGTATCTGGCTGCGGTTCCATGACAATACCATGGGTACATTGGCAGACACGTTCGCTATTGTATTCAAACGCTGGCTAATGGACATACGGAACCCTTATATTCTGTAGTGTAATGTAGCTGTAGTATATACCACAATCGACACAGCCATTGGGTACAGATATAGCTTGTGACAAGCGTGACACGCATGAACAAATAACGCGTCGCGTCACACACACGATCGCTTGCACCCCAACCCCAACCAACAACCACGTACAACTCAAACCATCTCCTAGCACACTCGATATGACGGGATCACGACAGTGCGTCTTTCAACCCCACGTTCCAGACACGACTTTCCCAATCTCCGTGAATGCCACTTTTGGCACGGAGGCAGCCCCATCCATCCCTGCCGATGGAAGTCGCAGTGGGGATATATATTCAGGTAAGGAGAATATCTGGATATATAAATCAGGGGGTTGGGCAAGATGGGTGCCGGAAGAGGCGATGGAACTGGACATCTTTGGAGAGACCCTGTATGTCGCTCCGTGTGGCATGCAAGGGATCCAATTGGTGCTCGGTATTGCCGAACACGAATCGCAAGTCATCGCAGCAAGAGTGAAACTTGGTCTGGGAGAGTCGGAAAATTTGTTGGACGTCGTGCACAAGACGCTCAAAGATGTCTTAGGAATCACGGGCACAGACCAGGTGGGTATTCCGAATGCTCGTGCGATATTCAAACCGTTTTTTATGTGCCACAGGACTTGCCATCGATGCGTAGATGGGCGGAAGGCATGGCTGCCAGTTCGAAGGCAGCATCCTCCGTGAGTGGCATTTATGCATGTGCTTACAATAGTTGAGAACGGTGTCCGTGTGCAGGAGGTGCTGCCCAGTGTCCGCACACGGCGTTCAGCACGGAAGGCAATGCAAGACTCGACGCAGTCCACCGTAGAAGACGAAGGAGGTATCGGTATGCAGCAGGTTTTGCCCAGTGTTCGTACTCGGCGTCCAGCACCCAAAGGAAAGGAACACTTTACGCACGTCCCGCCCAGAAAGATAGGGAGGGCCTCGTCAGAGGAAATCAGGCAAATGCTACGGCATTCTCAGGTGAGTAGATACCCACATTTCCCTCACCTTTCAATGTGTATTTACAGGTAATCCTCACGTAGCAGAGCGCTGGGATCGAAAAGGGTAAACGAAAGGCAAACCCAGACCAGGAGCAGTCCACCGCCGAAGACGAAGGAGTCGGCCAAGCTCTTTTGGAGTCGGGTTCACCGGAGCCCAAATGTCGAAAAAGTGAGTTGAACATTTTACCGCGGTTTCCAAATAACTCACACAAAATGCAGCCACATCCGCCATGCAATCGTTGCTCACGGGCCTCACCTGTCCACAAGACACACCGGAATTGGAGTGGCCCAACATCCACGTCACGACTCGCATCCCGTGGTCCAGTGCGATGGTGTGTGTAATATAAGCATATCATGTTCGAGCACTACTAATAAATCCATCCTCAAGGACCGCAAGATCGTCGAACGCATGGCCAAGGCCCCTCGCGCCCAAGATTGCGCATATGGTGCAAACCGCCCCATGGTCGTCGAACTGCACTACAATGACCGAGATACCCGAGATATACATCGACTGACGAAGGCCGTCGAGGACACCATCTCAAAAGGGTGTGCTGTATTGGTACGAGGATGGGAGCCGACACCCACGCTCGACTTCACCCTGAGCGACATCAAGCTGTTTAGACCGACGGTATCACAGCCAGTGATTGTTTTAGGCATGTATTTCTGTCTACGGGGTATGAAGGAACAACGGACATGGCTGATACAATCGTAGATGCCAACCTGCGTGCGAGTCACCAAGGCGAGGACAAGGACCACCAAAATGAAAACGAAAACGACGATGACGAATCTCACATGCATCGTGATATGACGATGGAAGAATTCTTCACATTGGCGGACGACGAATGCGAATGCCTCAACCTCCTCGACCTCCCGAACTACCAGCCAGATGTACCGATATTCGTCAGGTGAGACCTATTGGTTAATATGCATGCAGGCCTACTATCTCACACATCATTCAGGCCAATATCAGACAACGTTAACGTGAAGGCCGCCACCATGAACTTGCACCATCTCCCTAAAACTGGAAAGAACAAGGGCAAGAAGTACTGTGGGATACAGACGATTTCAGGCGATACTGAGAGGGTTCGAGGCTGGGATATCATGACACATGGTGGGTTCGTAACACATCCACACCACGACGCATCCGGCCTTTGCACATATGTCACCGTCCGCTCTGGGACGAAGATCTGGGCGTACCTCGACACGCCCACGGACTCATCGAAAAGCACGACCGCTTTATATTCGAAATGGGACACACTCTTTCTTGCATCACTTGGGTCAGAGGCTCCCGACGTTCCTGTCGGGACGCTGCTTCTTGCTAGAGGCGATACACTGTAAGCCACTTGTTACATAGTGGGTCGACGAGCTAACCACACGAGCGCTGCACAGGATCCAGCCCCCAGGCAGCAAGCACATGGTATATACCCCACAGAATGGGATGACATCCGGGGGTCATTTCATATCGTACTCCACGCTGCACCTGACAGAGCTGTCACTCCGTTACGACAGCTCTAAAATGCCAGGGAAGGACGCCGAATACGAGCGTGACAAGGTGTCGACAAACGCGACACATCCGTCCGTACGTCGATACATCACGTGGATGGTGATAGGGCTCCCCGTCCTTGCGCAGGACACATCCAGTAAGTGGCAACGGTATATCCCAATGTGTTGCAATCCTAATCCATGTTACGTAGGGACATTCTATCGGAGACCATTGGTAGCCCTCATTGCGCTGAGCGAGGGCGCACGCAACTACGTCAGTGAGGAGGAGGAAAGCGCAACGCCGTCTATGGACGACAACGATGTAATGATGAAGGAGATTTCGGGTGAAGAGAAGCACGCAGCAAAGATAATCGCGAGACTGAAAACTGCGTTGAAAGTGGCCAACGCAGTGGAGGAACTTGAGAAAGGAGAGTGGTGGGATAGGGGACCGGTGTGCGACCTCAAACCCATCTTGGCCACATTCGTATAGGTCAAGAGTGACATGGGTCGTTCATTCGTATCTAATGTATGTATCACAATCACGACAAATATTGCGCAACGTAGTAGTGGGTGTGGAGTGATACGAATGAGGTAGTTTATGACGCAGGTACATACAGGATATTGCACACGAGGGGATGTATGACGCCGAGCAGACACTAAACGCTACTGCTTGGTGTCATAGAACCCATGGGACATGGAGTGGAAGCTGGTGGGTACATATGGGGTATCGATGTGTTACAAACGATGTGATATATGGCACGGAGCAGACACTGACCGCTACTGCTCGGTGTCATAGAACGCATGGGACGAGGGTACAAAGCTAGCGTGGCACATCCAGAGTATGTATACGGTCTCAACGAGATGATGTAAGACACCGAGCAGATACCAAGTAGTAGTGCTCGGTGTTATAGAACGCATGGGACAATGATGGGAAGCTAGCATGCACACCCAATATATTTATAGGGCCCAAATGAGGCGATTAATACACGTTTTTGTAACATATGGCAGGTTAAGGCAGGGTTCATGCTACATTTACATGTTTCTCAGACAATGTTCATCGAGAATCCCACTACAACCCACGCATTTCAGACCGATCCCAAAACGCGCACACCAATGAGCACATTAGACAAATGTGCTGTGCATTTTTGAACATGGCAGAAATGCGCGACAATTGATGTTATATTATCATCGTGTATATGCTAATATGTGATATATGCTGCGCATTTTTGAACATGTCCGAAATGCGCGAGAATATATGCGACATAACACTGTTGGCTTCCAGTTTTGCCAATCATATCGCGCCAACAGTGTTATATCACATATATTCTCGCGCATTTCGGACATGTTCAAAAATGCGCAGCATATATCACATATTAGCATATACACGATGATAATATAACATCAATTGTCGCGCATTTCTGCCATGTTCAAAAATGCACAGCACATTTGTCTAATGTGCTCATTGGTGTGCGCGTTTTGGGATCGGTCTGAAATGCATGGGTTGTAGTGGGATTCTCGATGAACATTGTCTGAGAAACATGTAAATGTAGCATGAACCCTGCCTTTTCTCCGCATCTCTGGATCTCCCGGATATGTGGGAAATGACACATTTCACTACACTTTCACTACACATTCTCTACATTTCCTATATGATCTAGACAGTAGACTACATATTCTGTACACATCCACATGACCCAGCACCCATCTACCTACACGTGTAATTGACCGTGGCCATGTTACACTACACATTTCTGTATGCTTTACTATGCATTTCTGTACACATTCCCATGCAAATCAAGCAGAGATCTGACCACATCTTGTCCTTCCCCTTACCAGGAAATGTACATCAACAGTACCAAACACAAGTTAAGGGTTAGCCAAGAACGTAGAAACCTTAGCAATACCATACACAGCCAAACAGGGATTTAGAGTTAGCATCAGTGAAAACTATAGTGAATGATACCATGTACTATGCATTCATCCACCCAACTATTCATCTATCCATCTATCCATCTGATGATATCCACCCATCCATCTGCTAACTAAGCAACTCACTCACTTGGCCAAGTCAGTACCACTACCAGGACTACCCATATGAGTTCTCATTTCTGACCCCCAAAATGTCCTTGTATCCTTGTGGTGTCCTTGTGGTGTCCTTGTGGTATATCCTGGTGATGTCCTTGGTAGGCCAGAGCAGGGGTATGGGTTACCCGCACAGGTACGGGTACGGGTAGCTAAATTGCCTGCACATACCTGTGCCTTGCATACCCGTAGCCTTCTCGATCATGGCACAATGCTTGTAGACTAACCACATATAGATCAGAGAATGTAGAGTATGTAGCGTAGAAAAAAGGGTTGTCTGACAGTTGACTGTATCCATCTCGGTCCTCGGAAAATGCAGAGCTGTGCACGTAGTATAGAAAATAGGCACAACATCAAAAAGCATACCTACTCCAACCTCTCAGCTTCACCCACCATCCACACTCCAATGTCAGGTCGACGCGTCCCAAAAATGACTGACAAGGCTAAAGCTGCTCTTGCAGAGCGGCTCACAACTGTGTCGAGGAAGCGAAAAGAAGCCTCGGAACATAGAACTGATGACTCGGATGTCGAACTCGAACATGCTTCCATTGCTGCAAAAAACCACACACAGTGATGGCAGCCCCCGAAAAGAGGCAGGACAGTCGACAGGCCACTGTGAGGACTGAGGAGGAAGAAGCAGCACTGCAAAAAGACATGATTGTCATTAACTCGGATGATGAGGCACCATAAAGGATGAACAAGAATTTGGACGCTGGTGAGAGCGCACATGGATCCGAGGACAAGCCAGAAGGGGCCGAGGATGAACTAAGTAAGTTTTATCTACCAGACAAATTTTATTAGCTTACGTCTCGAAGAACAATTGATGAAGGATTGGTGCACACCTATTTATGGTTTCTTCGAAGCAACACCACAGATTGTTCATGTTAACAGCTGACGTGCTCATGACTTCGTGTGTGGCGCACGAGGTTGCGGTGCCACCATCCGTCGCTATCTCGACAAACAGGTTGCAAAGTCGACTGGGAACTTGAGGAAACATGCCAAGGGCTGCTGGGGAATCGAGACCGTGAGCGCGGCAGACAATGCCAAGAATGCCACAGAAGTGCGTGACACAATTGGAAGGAATAACCTGAAAGATGGGTCAATTACGGCGGCCTTCGAACGGAATGGAAAAGGAACAGTTACTTACGCACATCGTGCACATACTCGTGAAGAAACACGGTACGTCTTGAACAATTCTTGAAAGGCGGTGACTTGATGCAATGATGTATAGCGCAGCGATCGTGCGGTGGATCTCAAAGGATCTACGGCCATTTGCAATCGTAGAAGATGAAGGTTTTAGAGTATTAATGAAGACAGGACGACCACATTATTACTTACCATCCAGATGGACAGTCGCGCGTGATGTTCGACTTGGCGACAGTGTTTGCCAGCATCCTAGAAGAGTTTGGATTAGTCGATAATGTTAGTAATGAATGTGAGATGCTTACCCGATGCTGATGCCCAGCCTAGATCTTGGCGGTGACGTGGGACAATGCTGCAAACAACGATACAATGATCAGAACACTCAGTGAGCTTGTACCCACATTTATGGGCACTGCGAACCAAACGTGCTGCTTCCTCCATATTATTAATCTCGTAGCGAAGACTCTGCTCTGTCAGTTTGATGCGAAAAAGGCCGATTTGCAGGATGGCGAGCTTGCTGAGGTTGGTGATGAGATGGAGGAGGATGGACCAGGTGAGGGAGGACTGGATGACTTGGATGTTGATGACTTGGATGTAGGGGTGATGGCCAATGATGTTGAAGGCTGGATAGACGAGTTGGAAGAGCTGACCGCTGAGGAGGTTGAGCAGCTAGAGGGGAGAACATGTCCTATTAGATTAGCGCTCTTCAAGGTGTGAGCAGAATAACAGACATACCTTTGAGACTGACCATCCTTTCAGGTCCGGCAATTGGCATACAAGATAATTCATTTGACTACCATCCTCCTTCCTATCTGGCGAGAGATCCTCAAGGACTTGAAATTGAAGTTGACCTATTTGCTGTGGGACATTGGGACATGCTGGAACTCAATGTTTGATATGCTGGATTATGCCTTGAAACATTGAAATGTGGTTGACGGCATTACCCAGAGGCGGGAGCTTGGGGTTGAGGAAGTTGGAACTGTGTGATGAGGAGTGGAAGATAGTTGAGCAGCTACGTGAGGTGTTGGCAGTACATGGGCAGGTTTATGTTGTGTATGCTGTGCTCACGTGATCATTCCCTAGATTGTCAAGGACGCTACAATCTTCTTCTTGCACGGGATGCCCAAGTTGGCTACTGTCATGCCAGGCATGGATCACATTGACCAGGAATTGCACAAGTTCTCCAGGGACAAGAAGTACTTATTCCCTGTTTGTGCTGCTGTCTTGCTTGGCAAGAAAACCCTCAACTGCTACTACTCCGTCACGGACAGTTCTGAAGTATACTGGATTGGCATGGGTGAGTTTGTGTGCATTGTATGACAGTGTGACTTTTTTTGACATGAAACTAGTACTACACCCACGACACAAGGTATCTTGCCCCTCCAAAGCCTGCTGACTTAGGCTTGGAAGTTGAGTGGTATCTAAGCACAGATGTGGAGGATGTTGCTTGCATACGTTCCTTTACATTGTATCTCTTTCTCTTGGATTCTATGCTTGCCCTGAACTTTACCTCCATGTAGTATATAAGGCTTTGGTTATTGGACCATGTACTTTCATTACTCTTGAGCTTGTTTGTATATGTTGTACGATGTATTGCTCTTGTGGTTACCCCTTTGACCCCTTGAACCCTTGACCCTGTTGGTATCAGTGCAAGATGTTGAATGTTGTGTGAATGCCCCCATGAGCTCCTTGAGGCTTGTAGTCTTTGTGCTACTCTGAAGGATAGCGCTTGTTGTGCATTTGAGTGACAGGGGGGTTAGGGGGGCGAAGCCCCCCGGGAAAAAAAAGGAGGTAATATAGAAGAATGGAGAAGGGTAGAGGTGATGAGAGACTATGGATGTTGAGGAAAGATGTTGAAGGAGTTGAAAAAGCAGGAGGGATTGGTGTGATGGAAGCAGGTGGCAAGGGCATGCAGTGGTGGCTAAAGATGATGATGATGGGATGACTGTAGGAAGGTGTGGTGAGATTGATGTAGTAAATTGACATGGAAGATTGTTCAAGTTATCTGTGAAGTGCTATGTCCATGCGAGTGTTGTCCAGTGCATATCTGTGGTTCATCCATGTTTGATACATTGACTGAATTAGCTCTGATGGCTCTGGATGTCTTTGCTCTATTCCCTTCCCTTGTCATATGGGATGTATATGAGCTATTAAAGACAGCATTTATACTTGTCCTGGATCCATTTAGTTGGTCCTGAGTAGGTCTAGAGTTAGCACAAGATGTAGGGATCACAGTCCTTTGTCCTTAACCTTTTTGCTTATACCTGTCATAGCATAGCATTTTTACATTGCTTTCAGAGTTGTCTGCATGCCCGAGAAGTATTTTCTTACATTACACTCTCCACTCATGATACGCGAGTGTTTTTAAAAATAACTGTGGGACTAGTAGCTAATACCAAGTTGGCCGTGTATCCAATGGATGTGGTTGCCAAGGTTGCCAAGGATCTGCTTTTTGGTCATCACTACCACCTAAGCAACTGCATGGGTATCACATACCCACATGGGTCATGGGTATGGGTACCAGGTGAGTATGGGTGTGGATCTGCCCACCTGATACCCATACCCATACCCATACCCATGGGGTGGGTATAATACCATGGGTACCAATGGGTATGAAACTCGGACAAGGTCCAACCAGTCCAGGTCAGGCTAACTGAAAACACAGGCTCCATTCCTTGCAACAAGGTTCTGTCAAAAGCTTTTAAAAAATGACATATAACAAAATAACATTCTATGGAACCTCCGTGCATCCATTCTCATTCACCATGCACCCCAATACCTCAACTGGTACCAAGAAACAAGTCACTAAATTGACGGATAAAGCTCAAGCTGTTCTCGAGGACAAGTACATCAAAGAAGCAGGCAAAGGATGATGATGAAACTCACATGTCATCCATGGGCAACAACGTCAATACCATCAATGGACATCCCAACAAAGCCCCAGCACAGGAAACCATCATCAACAGGACTACCCACAGCAGGACGGCCCAAAAGCGACGCTGTGTTGAGGTTGACAAGGTTGACAAGGTTGATGAGGTTGAAGCGGCCTTGAAAGGTAACAGCAACACAATCAGCAATGATAACGAGCAGGAGAGGGCAGAAATCGAGACCATCATCGACAGCGAGGAAGAATTAACCCCTGAGGAAGAGCTTAGTGAGTGTCAGACCACATCCAAAGAGTTTCTTGACGCTCGTATTATCCAGAAAGATGATGAAAGACTGGAACTCACCAATATATGTGTTCTTCAAACCGATGGCAACCATCGAGGAGGTCGGCGGACGGCAATCACATGTCTTCAAGTGCAGTGCAAGGGGATGTAAAGTTACCATATGTAGGTACCTCAACACACGGTCGACTGGAAACATGCGGAAGCATGCAAGGAAGTGCTGGGGTGAGGAAAACTTGAAAGCTGCTGATGCCACCAAGAATGCGGATGAGGTGCATGAAAAGGTCGTTGGCAGTATTCTATGCACCGGGTCAATCACACAGGCATTCAAAAGGAAAGGAAAAGGTAAGGTGACTTACTCGTACAGGCAACATACGCACACTGAGACCAAGTGAGATTTTAATGTTCTTGAAGTTTCCATTGCATAACACTGTACGCAGGGCGGAGATAGTGAAATGGGTGTGCGAGAGTCTGCAGCCGTTTGCGATCATTAATGATCGTAGCTTTCAGTCATTGACAAAAATGGGACGGCCAGAGTAGTACTTACCTTCTGATTCGACCATCTCATGTGATGTTCAGCTTGTATTTGCAAGGACCCGAGTGAGAGTGGCTAAAATCTTGAAGGTAAATTACAATTGATATACCGTCAGTTGTCAGGCTTAAAAGACTCACCAGGAATACAAGGGGATACAATTGAGCTTTCCATTAGATGTCATTGAGGTCGCAAAGGTAACATACCTTGGGATACACGTATGCTTGACTGACTCCCCTTGAGTCCCACACTGGGGAGGAACTTGCAGCAGCATTTCAGCGGGTCCTGGAAGAGTTCGAGATTGACAAGAAGGTCAGTCCCTGAAGGGTGTGATTAATAGCATTGCTCACCATGGTATAGATCTTGTGCATCACCTGCGGTAATGCATCAAATAATAATGTGATGGTCGAGAAGCTGGGCAATGCCCTGCTCGACTTTGGTGGAATGTCCACACATGCGCGGTACTTCCTGCACACCACAAACCTCGTGGCAAAGGCGCTGATCAGGGTGTTTGATGCAAAGCTCCCAAAACATGGGAAAGTCGGAGAAAGAGAGGAAGTTGGGGAGGTGGATGATGACGAGAGTGCTGATGAGGCACGATTGCTGAGGGAACTTGAAGAGTTGGGTGAAGGTATTCTATCATATTTTCTCTAATCCCCTTAGGGTTAGGCATGGATATTTTAAGAAATCAGACACATTTTGCCCGCTACAGAACATACGAACAACGCGGTGACCACCACTCAACACAATAACCACGATATACACACCCACACATGAACACACACAACTCCTAAGCAGTATACAAGCTCACCGCGATTCGACATTATGTTGAATCGCGGTGGTATCGACTCTGTCACACACACAACCATTTCACCGCGATTCGACACTTGTGTCGAATCGCGGTGAAATACCATGGTATGGCATTGGTTGATTGATATTGATTACGTACTCGTTAATATAATATATAATAAACACACCTCTCAAGACACGTCGATCACAACTATAATGTCACGCATGAAAGAGCAGCAAGAAAGAATGCGAATGATCATTGCATTGCATAGTAGTAAGTGGTAGTACACGAAGTGATATGTACTAAACGATGTTACAGAAAACCAGACCACGAAAGACGAGAGCGTCTCGGTGGAAGCAACAGCCAGCAAGGTGGTTGAAGATGTAAATATGGAAGCGGTTAGTGATGAAGTGGAGATCGTGGACCACAGGGTGGATCCAGAGTACGAGGAGGATAGGAGGAAGGTGAAAGGGAAAGGGAAAGAGAATCGATTGGAAGCGATGGAGAGGGAGAACGAGGAGTTGAAGATGAGGGTTGAGAAATTGGAGACGATGGTGAGTGATGCACAAGAAGATGCAGAGGATGAGAGGGAGAGAGCAGAGAGGTGGAAGGATTCGTCGCAGAAGTTGAGGAAGGAGATGAATGAGATGTCAAAGGTAGAGGGAGAAGAAGGAGAAGACAGGATCGTATGGGCGTTCAGAACCAACCAGTTCAGATTCATCGAGTGGATGAACAAAATTGGGAGATTGGAGATCTTGGACCGGTTGATGGTGGAAGAGATGGAGTGTAGTATGTGAGTACTACAGATGTTGCATGTTTCTGATGGAACCGCTGACCTTTTCAGATGTCATCAAACGCTGTGAGCAGAGGAATGAGGTGAAAATACGTGAGTTGATTGAACTGACATACACACATACAGGATGAATGTGACGAAAATGACCACTCCATGTGGCCACAGGTTTTGTGGACTGTGTGTGACGCGCACATGGATTGGGACGTACGAGAAAAGGGATGAAGAGACTGTCATTGAGAGGAGTCAACGAACCTTCAAGTGCCCAATGTGCCGAGCAGAGACAGCGCCTCTGTTGCCTCTACCAGAGAGGGGGGAGTGGAACGCACCGTTCAAGGTGGACACGACCACGAACAACCTGCTGAGATGGGTGCGAAAAGAAGGTCTGGATACCATGGAGGACCTGATGAAGAACCCTGTTGCAGGGATAGAATAGGTCAAGGAGAAGGAGATGAAGACAAGATGGGGTGTGGACGGGGTGATCGTTCAAGACCACAATCAGGGATATCAGTAAGTGGATTTTACAAACTACAGGTGCATGTGATGAGTGAGATGGATATACTGTTTACAGGGCGAGTGTGGAAGCGATGACGAGGTTCGAGAAATACTGGAACAAGCTCACGCCCGGGGAAATACTCCAGAGGGACAGACGGTTCACCCCGACGATGGACAGCGACGAGGACCGCTATGTTTTGCCCGACTCACCTGTGCGACAAAGAGGATCACGAGTACGATTGTCAGGCGGAAGGTCTCGAATGAGTGGTGTTGGACGCCTGCAACTCACAATGGACCTGTTCGGCGACGAGATGGATGCTGGACCGTCAGTGAGACGAGGGCGACGAGGGCAGACAAGGAGACGAGGGAGTGGACGGATGCCCCCTGATTCTGACATCGAGATCATCAGTGACTAAACACCGCGATCCGACATGTATGTCGAATCGCGGCACAATTGACACCGAATGACACATCTATTTCATATTCACGCTTCATTTGTACGTACATGTGTGTTATTGTATTACCGGAACTAGAACTGTCCGTGGTGTGTACAATATGCGTGCGACTTTACTACTGTAATGGGATATACAATATCGCCGCGATTCGACACATATGTCGAATCGCGGCAATATTGTATGTCACATTCGAGTGCATTTCTTTGACATGAACGTCCAATATCACCGCGATTCGACATAGGTGTCGAATCGCGGCGATACTGTACTACGCGTGAGAGTTTATTCCTTTAACGGGTAGTGTCAGTTATCTACCGCGATCCGACAGCTGTGTCAGATCGCAGTGAAGATTCGACATTACCCATTAAAGAAATAAACTCTCATGCGTAGTACAGTATCGGTGATATTGGACATTGCCTGTTAAAGGAATAAAGTCACGCGTGAACACGTGTGCGACGCGACTTTGCGTGACAACACACCTTATCGTTCCATCACCACATCATGTCACCTAAAGGAAAACGCAAGGTAGATGCAAAAGCCACCAAGAAGTCAGCCCGCACGGACGCGGATCAAAACACGGAAGAAGGCGGAAGCGGGACCACGGCGGGTGTGGTTGTTGCGGGAATAGACAAATATATCGACGAGTTCCACGACTTGGAAGAGAAGACGCGTGGGGCGCTGATCGGTTACGCTCACACAGACATCATCAAGAGGAATCTTGTATTCGGTAAATACAACAAACGCGATCTCAACCCACAGGAAAAACGAATGCTCCTCGACTCCTTCAATCAAAACGGCCTCGACCGCTTTGGACTCAACCATGTCGTGCTGTTGATCGTGGACAAGACTCTCGTGGACGAAGCCACTGTCGTCCAGTTGTCAGCGTTACAAGACGCGAAAAGAGATGGATCGCACCTCCCGCTCTTGAAGTTGAAGGGGGACGATACTTTGAAGAATATGGGGCAGGACAAAGAGGCGTTCGGTCCACAGGTGATAGCGGCGGGGGGACGACACCGAAAGTTCGCGTTGGTGGACTGGCTGAAACAGAGAGAGGGGATGGAGTCATCAGCAGCGTGGTCGGTCAATGATCTGCACAAGAATGTGAAGGGATGGAAAGAAGGGGAAGATAATACGATGATCACCGACCAGCTCAAAACTGCGGAGGCGCTGCTCAAGTATGTTCAAAGTTTGTTGAGTATGGGCGGGTCGTGGATAGTGTCGCTCTACGACAAAGGTATGTGAACCGTTGATATTATGATCGATAGTCGATATGATCAATCCGCGCGAACAGAGAAGATCAAGACTCACGGGAACGTGCTTGGATACCATCTCTCCACCAATCAACGGCTGTATTCGTACGCTGAGAGCGCGGAAGAAGGTATCATCCAGACGTACCTTATGATGGTGTCCCGCGGCAAGACATGGACGGACTGCGAGGTGGCTCTAGGATTGCGCACCCAATCGCAGGGATACAAGATCGCGAGTCTTCTGCAACAGGACTACGTGTGGAAATTGATGGAGACGATCGTGGACATGAGCGAAACGCACTATGTTCACTCGGATATCTTCAAGATGACGCGGTTGACCAACGACTTGCTGTCCGAGCATGGCGGGGTGAGTGGTGCATTTGGACGTGTTTCGAACGCGATAACTGACGTCGCTACAGTTGCTGGCAGCTGTTGTCATTTACCTTGAACATCGACTACGACTCTGTTTCAACAACGTCGAGTGGGACGACGTGCAGATCATGAAATCACAACAAACGTTGGCGATGCCGACGAGCAGCGCAAATGCCAAGACAGCAGCTGACTGTCACCTTGTAGATTGCATGCATGCTCTGGAAATCACGATGCCGGCGAAAGGGGCGATCAACGACGAGCTTCGCCGACAGATCGACGCGATCTACAAGAAGACCGTTGGAAGCGGGGACAAATGGCAGTATATTGGTACTGACGCACCTGTGTGGAAACAGGAATACAACACATACGTGAGGGGCGTTGTGTTGGTGATGAGCGCTATGAGCGCGAAGATGCTGAAGGATGAGGCCTCGTCCGGGATGAACGATGAGATGAAGCGTGTGTGGAAGGGCTGCGCGGCAAAGGCGAAGTTCGTTCTCGAGATGAAGAACTACCCGGAGGAGCCCGCGTTCCTACCGTTCATGTTGGTGTCGGTGTGGCAGTCGCTGTCACGACAATTCAAACGTGTCCCCAGAACACTGATCGAGGTGAGTCTGTCTACATCGTGTTGTATATTCGCCGCGATTCGACATAGTAGTCGAATCGCAGTACAATCAATGTCTCTTGTGTGGTGTGACACGTCAATTCACCGCGATTCGACTACTATGTCGAATCGCGGCGAATATAGACTGTATTGTATATTGTGGCTAAGTAATAACACTTGTGTCGTAGATCTCGTCCTGGTTCAGCCCGTTGTTGTACAACCACAAAATCGTCGGTGGTAGGTGGAAGATCGGGTCGGCGACAGCAGAGATGATGCGTGCATTGAGCGCCCACCCAGACTTCGTCGAAGATCTGGTGCCGATGTGTCTGAAAGTCGTAAGTCGCGTCTTAGGAGTCGCGATCGAATTGATCATGTTTGATAGTGCACATGGGCCTTCGTCGACAACTTCGCCGCGCTCGTCAGGATGGAGGAAGAGATGACGCACGTGGACATGCCGAAACGACCTGAATCCGCCAAAATCGTCAAAGAGTTTATGCTGTTAGAAGGCGAGCACAAAGTGTCGAAGCTGTGGAAGCCTGGGCAGAAAATCCAGGTCGACAGAGACGCGAACGTTGGTGATGGTATGTCGTCAGTCGCGTGTAAAGAACTTGACGTACTCACGTTGTTCGCGATGTCAGACGTCTACCTCAAGAAACAGCTGAATCTCGAGGTGATCGTGATGGACGAAGCGATCAAGAGCGAGCTCAAGGCTCGCTGGATGGAGAAAGTCCCGTCCAATTGGTTGCAACAGCCCCGTCATTCCAGGGAAAGACATTTATCGCACCACTAAACTGTTGAATTACCACACAGGATACTGGGGGCCTACGACAGCCTCGAGTGAGTCGCACTCTCGCAAGGAGACGATCAGTGCCGCCATTTCAGAGTATTGTACCATCCTCGACTATCGTGTCCCTCTGTTGTCGCAAGACGGCAGCGCCGCAGCGTTCATCCATTGCGCGTTCGAGAATGCAACGTCCTTCGCGGTGCAGCTCGACAAAGGACGTCAAGGCCCCACTTCCAGGTTGCTCACCTGGCCCGACAGCATCGAATTCAACGCCGAGTCCACGTTTGCCTTGTCGTTCAACATCGTCACCGAGAACACGCGCAGCTTGCGCATCGCCTCGCGTCTGCGCGATCAAAACGCCATCCAGAAGGTCATCAATGCCGTCCAATCTTGCCCAGTAGCATGGGACGTGCCGTCAGAGGATGAGTCATCTAAGTCTCAGCCGGTGAGAAACGAGGTCGCGAAGATCCTGGACAGTCTCGTCAAGGTAAGTGAGGCGACGAAGTACGCACGTTCCTGATGACAGTGAAACTCGCGCAGACTCTGGTCAAGAGCGCGTACGAACATCGCGAGAATATCGTCGTCGAGGACGCGGTGATGTCTGTGGACGACGACACGGCTGCTCAAGCCCCTTCCATTCCAAAGGAGGACATGTTGAAGCTGAAGATCAACCACTTGCATCACGGACACGCCGGCGAGGAATCCGACTCCGACGACAAACTTCCAGTGACCAAGGCGAACATGACCTCGATTTCGTGTCTGTTCTCCGCGTTCGAGAACAGGAGACGTCTCCTCAGCCTCGGTCAGCTCGTAGAAGAGTCGCCGTCTCAAAAGTCCACCGCTGCCAGTAAGACATCACGATTGCCATATAGGTCTATATCTGATTTACCTACAGATACGTCTACCAAACCGACGGATGATCCAAAGCCCATGGAGAAGGTCGCGTCTACCGTCAACAAAGTAGACATTGACATGGATCCGCCAGCGTCGAGCTCTCTACCAGACGCATTCGGGGACATCGACATGCCTCCATCGTCATATGTGCCCACACAGTTGGTGGATGACGGGTCTGACCATGGTAAGTCCATATCACCGTGATTCGACCTACTTGTCGAATCGCGGTGATTTTACATGCCATTCCCGTGACGCATACACCGTCCCATTACGCGCACAGAAACCACCGCTATTCGACATACATGTCGAATAGCGGTGGTTTTACATGTTATTTCCACATGACGCATGTATAGTCACCGTGACGTATGTACACAGAAACCACCGCGATTCGACATACGTGTCGAATCGCGGTGGTTTTATGCTGTGGTTGACCAGTGTGCCGTACACGCAAATCACCGTGATTCGACATGTGTGTCGAATCGCGGTGAATACACTATATATATGTTGTTCGTGTGTGTTCTATAGACTAACCCTGATTCCTTTTTAGGCAATGTCGCCGGGCACATGTTGGATATGCAATGTACGTTACTATTTCATTTCGCTTGTTTCATCTCTGTATTGATTCCGTCGTAGCCATCAAAAAGACTATCGGTGACATTGTGCCGGAGAAGCCACAATCCCGTCGTGGTATGTACCTACTATACTGTCCTATGATCACACCGTCCATTCCCCTCCCACCAGAACAACCCGCGGCTTCTACCTTCAAGAAACCCACTATGATATCTCGCTCGATGGCCGGAAAGGGTAAGGTGCAAGAAGCCGTCGCTTCATCCGCGGGTCATGTGAAGCATGACCAGCCGCGTTCCATCGACGAAGGAGTCATCTCCCGTGAGTACATTCCCTACTCTTCGTCGCATTTTTCGATCGATTCGACATTCCACAGCCGGGCGTCGTCCATCTCTCAAGAAACGTCCTCGCCTCAACACGGCCGGTGAGAGACCCGGTCGCGTTTCGGACCAGCAGTCCTCTGAGGAAAGCGGCGAGGAAAGCGAGGGTGCAGAGGAGGAGGACGACCTCGACCTCGCCAGGTCCACGTTGACTCAACCATGACGATCTTCGTCCTGCCAGTGTGTATGTACTTGTATCCGCATTTGTATTCACGCCGTGTACTGTATTCGCGTCGTAGTAGTGACACTGTCCAACGCCGTTTCGTGTCCGTTTCGTCTTAGTTCGATCACGCTCGAGTCTCGTCCGTCTCAATCATCACGCCCCTGAACTTACTCGTTTCGGTAATGGCAACCTAATTGATCTGTCACCAACCCTGTTCCGGATCATCGTCTACGCGTCTCGGCTCTCTCGGTGTGCCCCTGTGCCAGTTGTATACAATGTCATCACGTTCTAGACCTGCGGCACGAGTCTGTATTTTCTTTTCTTTTTCGATTTCTTTTTCGATTTCGCGCTCAGAGTCCTGTGTCAGTTTTTCTTTCCCTCATACTACTAACTACTGCTGCTGCTGCTGCTGCTATCATACAATGTCTCATGCTCAGATCGACTTAGACGAGGCTGTCGAACATTCTTTGTCGTGAGTTCTACATTCATTCATTCATTCACAGTGACGTCTCTCACCACATTTCTCGGTATATGGCACTACTAGTGACAATTCCGAGTCCTCGGACGTCGATGCTGACTTGACCAACGTAGATCCACTTCTGGACCATGCCCCAGCAGACGCCCCTTTCGACGTCGCAGGCGTCCCAGATCATATGCAGGCAGACGACGCCTACGCTCAGACTGTCATCGACAAGGCCATCCTGCGCAGCACCCGTCCAGACCCAGCCGACCCTGACTATGAGGCTGAATTCAGGACAGCTCCCTTACAGCCGGTCTATCTGATCACATTGAAGACCTGGTTCGAGCAGAAGAACCATCGCGCTGCCATCAACAACCTCAGGCAATGTTCCCCCATCATCATCAACCCAGACTTTTGTCTCAGCACCACTGACGACCACATCATACCGTCCATTCAAGGCCACTTCGTCGACTTCGTGCTCTACCTTGGAGCACGTCTCGGTCTCGACGCCATCCTTCCGTCCACTCTCGTGCAGCACGATCATACGTGGCACGTCAACCTCACCTTTTCCAACCTTTTCAAACAGTGGCCGAGTACTCACAGTCCACTTCCCTTTTCCACCACCGGTCGGATGCTCTACCTTGGTTCTAGGGCTCAAGAACAGATGTGGCTCGCATTCGTCCCCAACTCCCTTCTGGAACAGCCAAACGCCCCCCCAGACATGTCACCGCTCACGAACGCACCCGCAGGTCTCGGACCCGCCTCAGGCTCGACTTCCTCTTCTTCCACCGCTCTTTCTGCCGATCACGCCTACATGATCGTCATGTTCTTCTCCTACCTCCTCTCAGAAATGCACTTTCATGACATTCACTGCAACGATCGGTATCCAGTCCCGATATCGTACCAGTCGATAACGCGTAGTCACAGACATTCTGTGAGTCTCATCCTTTCACCGACCCTTCCTTCGTCTCATGCACCTGTGCCTGTGCCTCACGAGTGGGAGACTCGATGAACGCAACAGGATACTACAATTGACCCTAGACGACGCCCGTGTTCTCCACAGGCAGGTCACCCTCTGTTGGCGTGAATGGATCCACGACGCACCGAGGTCATGGAAATCCGACGGTTTCCTCTCCGACAATTCCCCGGTTGCACTCACCGTGCGATACGGTCAAAACCAACCAATCTGCTCCTCTCAGCTCGACCAGGCCGCGGTCCACATGGAACAGCTGACATGGGACCTAGACCACGACCTCACCCACATTCGCCTCATGTCCTTTTCTCTGGCCCACCATGTTCTGTGAGTTCCTCTGTCTCGCTCTTTCGAACTACTACTGACCATAGTATCGTACCATGTAGCTTTAGACAGGTTCAAGAGTGGAAGAACATATCTGGTCGCATACTCCACCAATTGTATGACGACCTCTACGATCTGCCATCCACCAACCCACAGCGTGTCCGAGTCGATCTTCGACATCGTCGGAACGGTCACGAATTTCCAGTCTACGACGCCAACGCTTACCCAGGACTTTCTCAGAGTCCGGCGCCCTCGCCAACCTCACCAAAATCGATGCCCTGTTCCCTCCGGACGACAATGGCAAGAATACTTATCACGTGTACCCTCTAGCATTCACAAAACAATTCGGAAACGTGCAGGCGAAGCGGACATTGTCCTGTTTCGACCACGTCCTCCGAGACATCAACACCGCCCTCTCCACTGCAGTCAATCAAGACGATCGACACGCTTATCTCTTCGGAGATGACGTCGACCGAGGCGCTCCTGTTGTCTCTGGCACCCATGCTCAGATATACAACGCGATGTCACACAGAGTGCGCGACCAGGCGAGGTTTCATTACGTCCAGCTCGGTCTCGCCACCTCGGTCCTCTGCGGAACCACCGCAAAAACACAGGCCACCAAACGGAGATTCGCCCACCGAAAACAGCATTGTCAGAACGGACTCCCACATCAGCACTTCGCCAGCGCCCTCAGAGGTGACGATCAACCACAAGCACTCCGAATAGAACAGACCTTCTCCATCGACGTTCGTCGCCTCAGAGATGAAGACAAGAACGGAAGGTGAGTCCACTCGTCTACTATTGATCCTGTCACGGTGAAATAACATGCTACGTTACAGTTCTGTGTACACGGAGGTCATAGCCAACGTCTGCAAGCGACTCGCCCACCCCACCGTCATCAACCCGATCAAAGAGTGCATCCAGCCCTTCAAACGAGAGGTGAGACGAAAGACCACACCACACCTCCGATCGTCTCTGACGCATCACAGGTCATATCCAACCTCATCAACTGGACGACGTATCCCATCACGTCGCTCATCAAATTGTTGTGGAAACAGCACCTCCCCGACATGGTCCTTGGCAAGACGGTTGACCCTTACCACATAGAATTCATCTTAAAGTGAGCGGAGAATGGACTTACGAATTTTTATCTGATGCTTTTCTCGCGTATTTCGCTTACCCCACATTTTTTTCCTTTTTTGCTTGACACGAACCATGTGGCTTTTTAATCTCAGCCCGTTGTCCACTCGCGGCGTGACTGACTGATGACTGACTTGCAGTGTGACTGACTGATGCTCGCGACTGACTGACTCGCGACTGACTCGCGGCGTGACTGACTCATGACTGATGTGACTGACTGACCACACACAACTCAAAAAAAATGCCAACTATGCTCAAAAACCCACCAAAAAATTCGCAAAAATTAGTCCTATTGTACTGCTACAGTTTGTATATTAGTGAATTCCAAAAAAATTGATGGCTTTGATTACAATCACACAATCACAATCACAATTATACTAGGTGACAGATTGATGATGGATATATTAATCCATCATGACCTCTGTTGCACTGCTTTTGCTTCTTTCTTTCCTTCCACCATCATCTTTTTCCCCCATCCTTTCTTTGCTCTCTCATCTTACACCCGGGCCATAGGGTTAAGTGGCCTCAAGACAGTGCCCAAGCACTCGACGCTTGGAGTCATACGCACTCACGCGTAGTCATACGGTCGTCCGCCGTATTAAATAAGGATAAAGTTGTTCTCCCCATAGTGCACAAGGGGGCGTATTAGCAGAGCGCTAGAGGCTGCTACGTAAGACGCATCGATAACGTCTACTGTTCACGTGATTACAGTTATTGTCATGTCGTTATATCTCACGTCACGAGATAGCTCAACACCGGGATTAGCCCGTCCTTTTACTCTTTTTATATAAAAAGAGAAATTCAACGTGTAGTTACATTCTCCCTTTAGGTCATCCATTTATTCTTTGAAAAATGTATGTATCTCAGCATACAAAATTTGTATTAATGCTGATGCAACATGTATATCAGGGCTACTCCACCTATTTCTCCCCGAGCTTCCCGCCGTCAGGCTGAGCGTGATCAACGTGTTCTTGGTTCTCCTCCTTCCCGTTGTCAACCCCGTCCTGTGGCTCCAATGCCCATGCCAAATGCCTTGGTGGTAAGTTTTTGTGACTTTTAAAATAATATAAAATACTCAATTAAGCTTCTAGAATCATCCACCTGTACCTGTTGCTCAATATCCAGGCATACCACGTCATCAGATTGAACATCTTCATGTTCAACGCATGCACCGCTGGCGCTCTCCTTCCCCTCCTCCCCTACCACCTCTCCATCCTGCTGTCCCTATTCCTTTCCAATATCAGCTATTTCCATTACCACCTCAGCCTCAGCCCCAGAGGGTGAATTTTCCTTATCACCCTTTTCCTTCACTGCCTTTTCATCCTCCTCAACCTCAGCTTCAGCCTCAGCCGGTACCTCAAAGAGTGGACTACACTGCACAGTTGATGCAAAACTTCAATTCTGATCATCAAAGACGTCGTGCCAGGAGATCTAATCATTCTTCAACCTCCTACTCTATTCAATCTAATCCTATGCTTCCTTCATCTTTTCAACACCCTCCACCTGTTCAATATCAACATGCTCTTAACTTTCAACATGAGGCAGATCAACAGGCTCAGGCTTTGGAATTAGAGCATCAAAGATTATTAGGACAACAACAGTTGGCTCAGCATCAACGGGAACTGGAGTTTCTAGCTCAATTAGAACAACGGCATCAGGCCCGACTTCACCATGAATTGGAGGAGTTAGAGCAACAAAGACTGCAGGAGTTACAGCAACAACAACAGCTTTCTCAGGCCTTGCTTGATCAAGCTCTTAGTGAACATTCCCAGCTGTCAGCAGAACACTATGAGCAAGATCAACAAAGACAGCAGCAGCAGATCCGAGAGAGTCCTGGCCTTTACTTTCCTGATTCTAACTCAGACCCCTCTGATTCATCAAGTAGCTCTTCATCTACTTCTCCATCTTCTTCACCAAGACTACCTGCCAGACCAGTTTTCCTTGCTCCTCCTGGACTTTAGGCAAATCCTTCCTGTCATCCCACATGGCTCAAGAGAACAGATTGTCCCTGCCACCCTTACCCGCTCCAATCTTTGGGCAAGCATGTCTATCCACTATCTTCTTCAAAACATGCGTCTTGGACAAGATCCCGAATCTGATCACTGGGCACAACAACTTCTTCACATTGGTATTACTGATGGAGATATAGCTCTCCCGGATTACATGCGTTGTGGTGAAGACTTGGAATCTCTCATCAATGCCATTTACTCTCAGCTCCTGGTCAGAATCCAGAATCAGCCCCTTCCTGATCAGTACTTCTTGGATCGCACTATTCTTGCTCCCAGAAATGTCCAGGTCCATGAGATCAACTCCACCATTCTCAACTCCATTGCACCTCAGGAGAAGATAACCTACCTTAGTGCAGACTCTGTCACTGATAGAGAATATGACTATGTCCAGCCTGAAGTTCTGCATACATTCAACCCCTCTGGATTTCCCCTTCACCAGCTGGAGCTCAAGGATGGTGCCCCACTCATGTTGTTGCGCAATCTGGATCCCATCCATGGTCTCTATAATGGCACTCGCTTGAGGCTCATCAGGTCTACCAGACGTATCCTGGAGTGTCGTGTGTTAGGTGGGAATGGCAATGACAATGTGGTCTTCATCCCTCGCATGGCCCTTGATAGTGGTTTGGAGGATTCCCCTATTCCTTTTCGTCGCTTGCAGTTTCCTGTCCATCTAGCCTATGCAATGACCATCAACAAGTCTCAAGGTCAAACAATCAACCATGTTGGTCTCAACTTGAGTTCACCTGTTTTTTCTCATGGTCAACTCTATGTGGCCCTTTCACGTTGTACTCACCCTAGAAACATCAAAGTTCTCTTTCCCCATGATCCAAACAATCAAGTACATGCTAAAGTCAGGAATGTAGTTTGGAATGAAGTATTTAGAAACTTGGAAATATGATTTGTACTATACTTTTGCAATCACTTTATTATTGAAACAGTATCTTGAACTACATTGTAACCTAAAGTTCTGATAAGTTGTGCCGAAGGCACAACCAATGTGACAAACTGAGATTGATCTGTGGTAAAAAAAACTCTGATGAGTTGTGCCAAAGGCACAACCAACGTAATAAAATGAGATTCATTTGTACTGAAGAAACTCTGATGAGTTGTGCCAAAGGCACAACCAACATCATAAGAAAATGAGACTCAATTTGTACTAAAGAAACTACAATGATTTGTGCCGAAGGCACAAACAGCCGGGTGAAACGACCTAGTTACATATACACGCGCCTGCTGTATCCCACCGCGATTCGACACCCATGTCAAATAGCGGCGACATCAAGTCTACACACACTACATATTAATGCATCTGTAAGAGAACGTAATATATTATATGGCATCTAAGCAAATGGCTTCTAGGGGTTATAATGTGGCATGCATGGTGGTGAGTCGAGTCGACGGAGGAATTAGGAGGGATGGTGATGGGTATTGCGTGAAGTCGAGTGAAGTGTATTTGTAGGATGCTGTTGATCTGAACCTGACATCTATGGGGGGTACGTGTTGGTGATGTCGAATATCGCACAAGGCTTTCATGGCTTGATCTTCATTCGATGCAGTGTCTAGCTTCCACCGCGATTCGACACTATTGTCGAATCGCGGCGAATATGTGACATAGCTCAAAGGTCCTGGACTTCGTTCTAGAAGCCCATCAACAAAATAATCAGAGGAAATACCACAGCACCTCGACATGTATATATGTACATAGACACTACACCGCCGAAGTGCCCATAATAGAGGCCAAACCACGTGAGTTTGTGTGTATGTGTACAAGAATATCACCGCGACCAGACACGTATGTCGGATCGCGGCGAATATGAACACGTTGGTACGCGTGTACATACATGTAAAACCACAAGCGATCCGACACGAGTGTCATATTGTGGCGAATACTAACGCGTTAATATGCGTGTATATATATACAAAACCACTGCGATTAGACATATGTGTCGAATCGCGGCAGATATGAACAATTAGTATGTGTATCAACAACATCCCAACACTCGGTGATGCACTGGACATATGTAATATCACCGCGATTCGACATGTGTGTCGAATCGCGGCGACACGGTCATGTACGGTAGATAGTTGGAATCGCGGCGAAACGTCGACGTGTGGAATGGTTTTGATGGTTACTGTACGCGTCCATAAGACAGTACCATCGACATTGGTATCACGATTCGACAAATGCGGTAGACTATACATGTACAGAATGGAACCGCTCTTCAGTATCGACCACTAGTACCTCTCCTTTAACACGTTCCTCGGCCTGAGGACCATGCTTCCCGGTAATCCTTCCTGTTCATCGTCCGACCTTTCTTGCCGTTTGATGCTTCTTGTGTAGGTCTTTCTGACGCGTACGGCTCTACTCTCCACCTCTAGCACGGGTTTTTCGTCCGGTTCCATCTTCACTGATAGTGGGATGATGCCCACGTCTACTTCTTCATCTTTCTTGACGCTATAGTAGATCAATGTTGATACTTGTATGATAACACGTTCACTTACCCATCAACGGCCCGTTGTTGAATAGAGTGGCCCGCGGCAGAGGCCATGTGAGTGTGTGAGTGTGTGAGTGTGAGTGTGTGAGTGTGTGAGTGTGAGTGTGTGAGTGTGTGAGTGTGAGTGTGTGAGTGTGTGAGTGTGAGTATGGTATGACGGTTGTGTAGAAAACGCGTGTGTGGCATTGTGACTGATCTGTCACGATATCATGTCACATATTCGCCGCGATTCGACGATGGTGTCGAATCGCGGCGAATATGTCACATGTCGGTGTGTAAGTACATAGAGACAATATCACCGCGATTTGACGTACATGTCGAATTGTGGCGAATACTAACGTGTAGTGTGTGTACGAACAAATCGGGGGTGGGTGGATGAAAGTCGAGTGAAGCGTACTTGTAGGATGCTGTAGATCTGAACCTGTCATAGGTATGTCTCATCGATGCCAAATATCGCACACGGCTCTCACGACTTGGTCTTTGATCTGATCGAGGTATGGTATTGTGGATGATGTATAGTACAAGATCAGTACGCTATGTATCTAATCTGACACAAGCGGTCGCCTGAATTCTCAAAGTATCTACTTACGACGTCGATTCGACTTGTGAGAACGTGTAGATAACACTATTAGATGCGACGTCGGTTTCTGGACGGGCCCGCCTCCTGTCTCTCCTCGTATGGTATCACCACGAGGTCATCACTGGAAGGCTGGTCATCGACGTGTCGACGCCTTCCGAGCGTTTGTTGACCGTCTCTCGCAACTTGAACGCGACCTCGTGTCTTTACCCACTGGCTTGTCAACAGTGTTTTCGCAGTGTGATCTCCAGCGAGTCCGACGATCGCATCGTACGAGCCATACGTGGTATCTTCCATCAAACATTGTTTGATGCGATTCCACTTGGCGCATATTTCTTCAGGAGGTACTGGTGTCATGTCCAGCTTCCAACGGGCGCCCTTGAAGACTTTCGTCGTGGTGGGCGTCGCGAGTCTGAATCGTAGAAGGACGTTCATCAACGATATCCCTTTGCTTGCTGTAGGGGGCGTGAGCCTGGGGATGATGATCGCATGTGATGATGATGTGATCACTTACTGTGTTTGTCATAGAACAATCTGATGTCGTCCTTTTGCTTATCCGTCGCGTCGCCGAAATGGATCTCGTTCAGGGTGATCGCCATGGGGCTGAGTTCGTCCATGACGGCGATGATGAAAGTGGACACCATGGTTATGAATGGCGGAGCTTGGGCTGCCCCTTTCTTCTCTCGACGCTCCTCCCAGGGAAGGTTCGTGACGTGGTTCGCGAGCTGTGTCGGGGTAGAGTTCTTCGGCGCGCCAAGAGCCCTCGGAGGGAACACGCGAGGTATTACCCCAGCGAAAATGTGGGATATAAAGAGCGCGATGGCGTGAAGCGGATTATTGGTCAGGTTGCAGTTCGCTTGTACCCACTGGTATACCTCCAGACCAAAAGTATCCCTGTGTTGAATGGAGGCCTGTTTGATTGCCCATTCAGAGGGAAGAGAGCGTTTGTGGAGGACCTTGTGGTAGTTTGTGATCCTGTGATGACAGGCTGACCACGAAGCCCGAGGATCCTTGAGAGCGATCTGGTCGGACGAGAGCATCACCTCGGCGTTTCGAGTCTGTGGGGCAGTCAGCACGAGTGTGGTCTGGTCGAGACGACTGGGTTCTGCAGCTCCGAGAGGGAGCCATACGGTGTGCACCACACGTGTGGATGGTCGACCCGGAGCGTGAGGATTGGGGTTGGAGATGGACCACGGGACATGATTGATCTTCATCTTGGTCACGACTCGTGATATGGATGTCTTGAATTTATTGTTGTCTGTGTCGAAGTCGAGGTAGTGTTGGCGTGATGTCATATTGCAGAGAACTTCCATGGCTGCAGTGACGACGTGTTGGAACATCCCGTCCTGTATGAAAGGTGGTTCCCGACGCTTGGTAGCCCTGTCGACGATCTTACCGACGAAGTACGATATAGGGCAACCTTCTCCAGGTGGGGCATCGAGCGAGAACTTGAATGCGAGTCCGTTGTCTGATCTCGCTGGATCCAAGGCTGCGAGTAGATGAGGGAAGTCGTCCTTCTCGTACGACAATGGGTTCTTGGACTTCAACCACGTCTTGAGCGAAATTCTGCGAGACCTGGTGATGTCCCTAGCTGCGAAGTCTCGCCCGTTTGCGAGTGGTCTGAGCTCATCTTCCATCGCCATCTGCACGAGGTTCTTGACGTCGTCTATGTAGACCTTGAGGGCTACTTCGAACACATGATCCAAGAGGGCGTTGTTGTAGAAGTAGGGATCTCGATGGTCGTGGGTGTGGTTCATCGATACGGGTACCGCAGAAGGGTGCTCGACAACGTCGAGGATGACGAACCGGGCGATGGATTGCTGTTCAACTCTATCGGTGAGAGTCCGTTCGACGAGGTGCATAATTCGCCGCGATTCGACACTAGCGTCCGATCGCGGCGAAATAACAGACAATAAAAATAAAATAAAAACTCACGTGCATGTGTGGCTTCCCGTACGTGAGTTCCTGGACTCTCTTCGACCCCATGAGAGGGTGCCTGTTGTGAGGGATGCGGGGCCAGAAGCTGGTGTCGACGACCAACTTGTTGGCCATGAGGTCGGTGAAGGCGACGAGTCGCTTGTTGAGGCATGGCATCCCGTCGTGGAGTATCCCCAAGGACATGAAATGGGGAAGCATGAGTTTGCGAGATACCACCTTGCCTGACCCCGTGTGTGCGTAGTTGAGGGACCGTTCAAGCATCGACACTAGGTCGTTTCACCCGGCTGTTTGTGCCTTTGGCACAAATCATTGTAGTTTCTTTAGTACAAATTGAGTCTCATTTTCTTATGATGTTGGTTGTGCCTTTGGCACAACTCATCAGAGTTTTTTTTACCACAGATCAATCTCAGTTTGTCACATTGGTTGTGCCTTCGGCACAACTTATCAGAACTTTAGGTTACAATGTAGTTCAAGATACTGTTTCAATAATAAAGTGATTGCAAAAGTATAGTACAAATCATATTTCCAAGTTTCTAAATACTTCATTCCAAACTACATTCCTGACTTTAGCATGTACTTGATTGTTTGGATCATGGGGAAAGAGAACTTTGATGTTTCTAGGGTGAGTACAACGTGAAAGGGCCACATAGAGTTGACCATGAGAAAAAACAGGTGAACTCAAGTTGAGACCAACATGGTTGATTGTTTGACCTTGAGACTTGTTGATGGTCATTGCATAGGCTAGATGGACAGGAAACTGCAAGCGACGAAAAGGAATAGGGGAATCCTCCAAACCACTATCAAGGGCCATGCGAGGGATGAAGACCACATTGTCATTGCCATTCCCACCTAACACACGACACTCCAGGATACGTCTGGTAGACCTGATGAGCCTCAAGCGAGTGCCATTATAGAGACCATGGATGGGATCCAGATTGCGCAACAACATGAGTGGGGCACCATCCTTGAGCTCCAGCTGGTGAAGGGGAAATCCAGAGGGGTTGAATGTATGCAGAACTTCAGGCTGGACATAGTCATATTCTCTATCAGTGACAGAGTCTGCACTAAGGTAGGTTATCTTCTCCTGAGGTGCAATGGAGTTGAGAATGGTGGAGTTGATCTCATGGACCTGGACATTTCTGGGAGCAAGAATAGTGCGATCCAAGAAGTACTGATCAGGAAGGGGCTGATTCTGGATTCTGACCAGGAGCTGAGAGTAAATGGCATTGATGAGAGATTCCAAGTCTTCACCACAACGCATGTAATCCGGGAGAGCTATATCTCCATCAGTAATACCAATGTGAAGAAGTTGTTGTGCCCAGTGATCAGATTCGGGATCTTGTCCAAGACGCATGTTTTGAAGAAGATAGTGGATAGACATGCTTGCCCAAAGATTGGAGCGGGTAAGGGTGGCAGGGACAATCTGTTCTCTTGAGCCATGTGGGATGACAGGAAGGATTTGCCTAAAGTCCAGGAGGAGCAAGGAAAACTGGTCTGGCAGGTAGTCTTGGTGAAGAAGATGGAGAAGTAGATGAAGAGCTACTTGATGAATCAGAGGGGTCTGAGTTAGAATCAGGAAAGTAAAGGCCAGGACTCTCTCGGATCTGCTGCTGCTGTCTTTGTTGATCTTGCTCATAGTGTTCTGCTGACAGCTGGGAATGTTCACTAAGAGCTTGATCAAGCAAGGCCTGAGAAAGCTGTTGTTGTTGCTGTAACTCCTGCAGTCTTTGTTGCTCTAACTCCTCCAATTCATGGTGAAGTCGGGCCTGATGCCGTTGTTCTAATTGAGCTAGAAACTCCAGTTCCCGTTGATGCTGAGCCAACTGTTGTTGTCCTAATAATCTTTGATGCTCTAATTCCAAAGCCTGAGCCTGTTGATCTGCCTCATGTTGAAAGTTAAGAGCATGTTGATATTGAACAGGTGGAGGGTGTTGAAAAGATGAAGGAAGCATAGGATTAGATTGAATAGAGTAGGAGGTTGAAGAATGATTAGATCTCCTGGCACGACGTCTTTGATGATCAGAATTGAAGTTTTGCATCAACTGTGCAGTGTAGTCCACTCTTTGAGGTACCGGCTGAGGCTGAAGCTGAGGTTGAGGAGGATGAAAAGGCAGTGAAGGAAAAGGGTGATAAGGAAAATTCACCCTCTGGGGCTGAGGCTGAGGTGGTAATGGAAATAGCTGATATTGGAAAGGAATAGGGACAGCAGGATGGAGAGGTGGTAGGGGAGGAGGGGAAGGAGAGCGCCAGCGGTGCATGCGTTGAACATGAAGATGTTCAATCTGATGACGTGGTATGCCTGGATATTGAGCAACAGGTACAGGTGGATGATTCTAGAAGCTTAATTGAGTATTTTATATTATTTTAAAAGTCACAAAAACTTACCACCAAGGCATTTGGCATGGGCATTGGAGCCACAGGACGGGGTTGACAACGGGAAGGAGGAGAACCAAGAACACGTTGATCACGCTCAGCCTGACGGCGGGAAGCTCGGGGAGAAATAGGTGGAGTAGCCCTGATATACATGTTGCATCAGCATTAATACAAATTTTGTATGCTGAGATACATACATTTTTCAAAGAATAAATGGATGACCTAAAGGGAGAATGTAACTACACGTTGAATTTCTCTTTTTATATAAAAAGAGTAAAAGGACGGGCTAATCCCGGTGTTGAGCTATCTCGTGACGTGAGATATAACGACATGACAATAACTGTAATCACGTGAACAGTAGACGTTATCGATGCGTCTTACGTAGCAGCCTCTAGCGCTCTGCTAATACGCCCCCTTGTGCACTATGGGGAGAACAACTTTATCCTTATTTAATACGGCGGACGACCGTATGACTACGCGTGAGTGCGTATGACTCCAAGCGTCGAGTGCTTGGGCACTGTCTTGAGGCCACTTAACCCTATGGCCCGGGTGTAAGATGAGAGAGCAAAGAAAGGATGGGGGAAAAAGATGATGGTGGAAGGAAAGAAAGAAGCAAAAGCAGTGCAACAGAGGTCATGATGGATTAATATATCCATCATCAATCTGTCACCTAGTATAATTGTGATTGTGATTGTGTGATTGTAATCAAAGCCATCAATTTTTTTGGAATTCACTAATATACAAACTGTAGCAGTACAATAGGACTAATTTTTGCGAATTTTTTGGTGGGTTTTTGAGCATAGTTGGCATTTTTTTGAGTTGTGTGTGGTCAGTCAGTCACATCAGTCATGAGTCAGTCACGCCGCGAGTCAGTCGCGAGTCAGTCAGTCACGAGCATCAGTCAGTCACGCCGTGAGTGGACAACGGGCTGAGATTAAAAAGCCACATGGTTCGTGTCAAGCAAAAAAGGAAAAAAATGTGGGGTAAGCGAAATACGCGAGAAAAGCGTCGGATAAGTCCATTCTCCGCTCACTTTAAGATGGATAGAGACGTGTCGTGTGTGTATGTTCATGGACTCGATATCACCGCGATTCGATTCGATGAAGGCGTAGAATCGCTGTGGATACACACGTGTCGGTGCGTATTCGACTTTATGGTTATATACTTGAGGACTTGTGGTCCTCGTGTTCATATTCCCGTAGATCGACCCGTAAAAGTGTCAGCGTTATAAGATGTCCGACGCACGCAATGTGTGTTTGTGGTGATGAGAACGATCGGTCACGGGAACGTGTGAAGATTTCACCGCGTTTCGACAGTTGTACTGAATCGCGGTGGTATCACACCTCTTACAACCATGTAGCGTACACGATCGTATGGGTTCTTGTGAGCCATATGCTAAAGGGTGATGATCACTCACATCATCACCCTTTAGCATATGGCTCGTCGAGTCGTTTATGAGTTGTAAATGCCACACGATAGTCATGCTCACGCATCAACGTTGGCCGATCGCTGGTGGAGTTCGCCGCTAACACGCGCTATCGTTATATACTTGTGGTATGACAATACCACATTTAGACACAATGATTGGTACGCTTAGATATTACAACTGGGTTCACATTCATGAAAACTGTATAATTCGACCGGTTGTAAAACGTTTAACTGTTTTCTCTTGGTGAAATATGGATTATATAATGCAATTTCACCGCGTTTCGACATACGTGTCGAAACGCGGTGGATTCAGTGTGTTTTCTGGCATATTTACACCTTTAAATGTCTCAAAATCACCACATTTCGACATAAGTGTTGATTTTCGGGTATCATTGTGATGAATCCTGGTTCCCAAAAAGGACATTATATCACCAATGGACATGGCTACATCCTTTTGTTTTTGTAGTAGTCACAAAGATATAACATTCAGAAGATTCTTGTTATGGTGTATGTGCATAGGCATCCTGTATTTCCGACCTCTGTATGCCATATACTCGCTTATGTAAGCTCTCTAATGACCCAACAATTATGCAGATCCATTGAGATTTGACTGAGATATGTTCAAAATACAAAATAGAGCTTAGAGATTGGTATGTGTTACTTTGCTACACTTTTCAGTATACTTTTTTGCTAGACCAGTACACTTTTACTACGCTTTTTTGGTACACTTTGACTACACTGTTCAGTACACTTTACTAGACTTTTTTGGTACACTTTGACCACACTTTTGGTAGACTTGGGTTGGCCCAGGAACGTAGAAACCAAAAGAAGACCAAACGCAAGGCAAACGAGTTTTTTAGGGTAGACGTGAAGGAAAAAGAGTAGTAACCGATACCAAGTACTACGGCCTGCAAAAAAAAGGGAAAATCAAGGAAAAATCAGAGCCATCCCGAGGAGACCCTGGCATTTCCCTTTACTAGAGAAACGGTAGACTGACTACCGCTAACTACCGCAACAACAAAAAAAGAGGGTAGACTCAGTACGCTTTACTACGCTTTTCGATGCAAATCAAGGGCTATCCTGACGAGATCCTGACCTTCCCCTTTCCTAGTAAATCGACATCAAGACTACCAAACACAAGTTGGTACTAGGAAAATCCGTACTCCCCCCCCCGCTCACCAAAACGAGAAAATCAAGGAAAATCAGTATGCTGTTTTCGTAGACTCTGGCCTTACGTTTACCTAGGAAACCGAGTGTAGAAATCCAAAACAATCAATCAAGCCAAACAGCTTACGTAAGCGACAGTCTGTACGTTTTTGGTACACTTTTCTACGCTTTTCAGTGCAATCAAGCGACTTTTTCACGGGATCCTGGCCTTACCCTGTTCACATCTGCGCACAATGAGACGTGTTCACATCATATAAGACACTTACTGGCTGAACTGTCAAAGTGTTAGGCAATCATGCAGTGAGTGCGATCAGGCAGGGAACGGTCATATTATGAGGAAACTATCAAGGCGCAACAACGGAAATATGCTGCCTAAGGACCCTGCATGTCCCTGAAGCAAGGGACAACTTATTCTCACTTGTGCGGTTCCATGCTGGTGGCAGCTGCCTTCTCCTCACAGATGGACCTATGATTCTATTTGATTTGAATGGACATTAGTTAGTGACGGCCACAAAGAGGAACGATCTGTTTTACTTCAATGCTGATACATTGACTTAGGACACAGCCCATGTGGCCATAAAGATCAAAAATACCTGGACATGGGTGAAACGACCAAACCCACCAAAGGGTCTAGTGTGCGAGGCAAGAGTACTAGTGAGCGAGCAATTGGTAGTTCTGGGAAAACTCCAAGAGAACAAGACTGGAGCGTCTTGGTCCTTGGTTTATAGTATTTATACTACTGGTATAAGTGCACAGACCGCACAATGCTTATCTACATCTACTATACTGGTACATGAGTTGGTGAGACTGGGTAACATGAGGCAAACACGAGTTGTGATGTTACTGGAGGATAAGCATACCTGTGCAGGCATGCGGTAGCAATGTAAACATGATGTAGGACACATGTTAGTCTAGACTGTGTCCTGTGCCTTGCTATATTCAACTATATTCAACTATATTCAACAGATAGGGGCTAAAGTCGAACATAGGCTCGACTTCGTATTTCTTGTGTAGTTTCACTAGAAAAAATAGGGAAAAATAAGGGAATATTAGGGTGAATGGGTGAGAGTTGGTTGGGAGTGTAACACTACCCCCCGTTTAGGATCAAGCATCCTGATTGTGTTGCAATAGCGTGTACCCAGTGTAAACACCAGATACAGAGAAACTGCCCATGGGGCCTTACCTTTGGAGAGAGGGTACTCAGAGATGATAGCGGTAAGAGATCAAGAGAGTGCTATTCTATTTCAGACTCAGCAGAGTCTTATATACTACTATTACTGATTACATAAGCAGGTCACGTGACATCAAGTACATGTCCTTTCAACACTCCCCCTTGTCTAGTATATGGTAGATACGTAGATATCAAGTGAGAAGTACATAGTAATGTAAAGAAATGATGTCCGCACATTTAAGGCGAGTTGAATTCCAAACCGAGCTGGGAGCGAAACTCCTTGAACTTGACATGTCCAAGGTTCTTAGTGAACATATCTGCAGGATTGTCGGTCCCTGGGATAAAGAGCAGCTCAACCTGCTTCCATAGCATCACAGCATCGCATACAAAGTGATAGCGGATCTGGATGTGTTTGGGTCGTTTTTCGGTAACAGGATTCTGTGCTATAAATAGCGATCCTTGGTTGTCACCACAAATGGGAATAGGTCCAAGGTGGTAACCGAGTTCCTGCATCATTTGATGTATCCAAATAGCCTGGCGCGTGCAGTCGCTCAAGGCCATGTACTCAGCTTCAGTTGAAGACAGAGCAGTGGTCTTGTGTAAGTGTGAGTTCCACAAGAACACACCATCCGCAAATTTCAGGTAGAAACCTGTTTGCGAGTGAGACGTGACTTTGTCTTGTCCCCAATCAGAGTCGGTGCAGGCGATGATGCCTTTTCCGGATTTGCCATTGTAAACGAGAGAGTAATCTTGGGTGCCTAGAAGGTACCGGCAAATGTATAGAGCTTTGTTAAGATGCTCTTCTGATGGGTTTGTGGACATGCGGGCGAGTTGTGTTACCGCATATGCAATGTCAGGTCTTGTACCGATCATGAGGTACAGTAGTGATCCAATCACTGTCTGGAATCGCGTCCGAAGTTCTGGGTTGACAGGTGAATCATTCTTCTCTGGGTAATAACCCTGAGGGAGAGGGGTGTTGGCGATTTTTGCGTTAGTCATACCGCATCGCTCTATGACTTTGTCGAGATATTCTCGCTGGTCTATCTTAATAGTTTGACCGTCTCGACGTATGTTCATTCTTAGGAATTCACGTGTTTCTCCTAAGTCACGACAGTCCCACTTCTTCATAAAAGCGGCTTTAACCTTGTCTACAAAAGGTTTGTTGGGGCTGCAGAAGATTGTAGAATAGAATCATTCGCTACTACGCTACTGCTTACGTAACATAGTACCTTATCTCGTAGTCGCTCGCTCGTTGTCTCTTTGTCCGTTATCACGAACAACATCTGCCGCTCCGTCCCGCGTCGCGTCCCGTTCCCGGCACACGACTCTTCAACATAACGGACCTACCCTCGCGTTATTGGGGTACATCAATTCGATAACCGCACGACGGGCTGTGCGAGTGCGCTGACGACCGACGGGCTGCGTCTCAGGCACTGCAACCGCACGAACACGCTGTTGACCGACGGGCCGTGTCGCAGGTGTCGCGGACTGTTTCACAGATCATTTCTCGAACCCGGAGTAGGTGCTCCGACCCGCATATATCCACCTTTCTGCCTCTCTTTCGACACTCTTTATCTTGCTATCATCATGTCATCAATCCTGAACACCACCGTCATGCCGCGTCTTAACGAGACCAACTACCTCACTTGGCACGTTCGTATGCGCGCGCTCCTCATCCGTAACGATCTCTGGGGCATCGTCTCGGGAAAAGAGTCACCGCCCGACCCGGCTAAGGCTTCTCCAACGAAAATCGACAATTTCGCGTCACGCCAACTCAAGGCTGCTGCCGAGATCGCGCTCTACGTCGATGACAGCCAAATCATTCACATTCAAGGTGACGACCCACATGCCATCTGGAATACATTAGCCAGTGTGCACCGCGCCCGTGGTCTCTCCACCCAACTCGCCACTATGCGAAAGTTCTCACGCATGGAGAAACGCCCTGAGCAATCCATCACGTCGTGGATTGGCGACGTAAAGGCACAGGCATACCTCATGAAGGACATCGGAATCGAGCTTCCGGATCTCCTTACCATCGTTGTTCTTACATCCGGTCTCCCCTCCGAGTACGACACTGTCGTTGTTGCTCTTGATGCCGTCAAACCTAATGAGCTCACACTCGAACTTGCCATCTCGCGCTTGCTCAACGAGGAAGAACGCCACCTCAGTCGGAAGCAACTCAGCGATTACAAAGCATTGCTTATCAAGAGCGAACCCGATGCCTCCGATGCCGCTTTTACCGCTCGTTCCAGGGCCAACATCACTTGCTTCAAGTGTGGGAAAAAGGGTCACTATGCTAAGGACTGCACGGAGAAGGAGGAGGCTAACCACGTCGAGGAAGTACCCGACTCTGCATGGTAATTCTTGAACTTTCAGGGGGTGCACTTCTCTTTTATCATTCTTTTTGTTCACTCGGACTCGCTCATGATTCAGGGGGTGTGTAGAATAGAATCATTCGCTACTACGCTACTGCTTACGTAACATAGTACCTTATCTCGTAGTCGCTCGCTCGTTGTCTCTTTGTCCGTTATCACGAACAACATCTGCCGCTCCGTCCCGCGTCGCGTCCCGTTCCCGGCACACGACTCTTCAACAAAGATGACGTCGTCTATGTAGATAATTGCTAGGACGAGTTCTTTTCCTTTGCGATAGATGAATAGGCCAGCGTCTGATTTAATGCGCGTGAAGCCGAGTTCTTTCATGGATTGGTCTAGTTTGCGCCACCAAGCTAATCCGGCTTGCTTAAGGCCGTATAGTGCACGTAATAACTTTAAGACCTTCCCCTTGAGATGAGCGGGCATAAAGCCTTCAGGGAAGTCCATATATAGTTCTTCGTCCAGTTTGCTGTATAGGTAGGCGGATTGGATGTCGAGACCGGTGATGTACCAGTTCTCTGTTGCTGAGAGGGCGAGCATACACCGCACTGTCTCAAAGCGTACGACAGGAGAGAATATTTGATCAAAGTCAATCCCTTCTACTTGGGAGTACCCTTTGGCTACAAGCCGGGCTTTCTTCTGTCGGTTTTAACATCAAAGACCCATCGGTTTTTAATAACCTTTCTGTGTGTGGGTTGATCCACGATTTCATAGACCTTACGGTCTTTGAGCATCTGTAACACATTGTGGCAGGCTTTACGCCGTAGGGTTTGTTCGTCTAGGGGCAACTTTAAAATGTTGCGGTAGGACCATTCCCGGTAGTTCACGTTGGACTGCTCATGTCCGATTGGAAATGCATGGCTGCAGAGGTATGAAACCAATGCGTCTCCCCCTTCCCTGGTTATGCACTCAACGTCATCTTCCGACGGAGTCGGGGACAGGGGCATACCGCCAGGGATCACGGGTGAATCCGAAGGTCCAGCCGGTGCTTCTCCAACTAATCTGCACCAATCAGAGGTGCATTCGATGTCCCGAAGTTGCTTTACCAGGTCGTGGCGCTCTCCATACACGTTTCTGGGTCGGAGAGGGGCGCAGCGTTCCTGTTGTGGGCGTGCTGGGCGAGCAGGTGGAGGCAGAGGCGGATGGCGAGGAGGTGTAACGGGGGGTGCCGGTGCTGCCGGAGGTGGAGTGGGAGGCCTAGGGGCCTGTGGACAAGGGCTAGGGGGTCGAGGAGCGAGATCCGCATCAGACTTGTTATCATCCCCGGATGAATCAGACGAATCGTCATCATCATGAGAGTGAGAACGCAGCAGGTGATTAACGGGCCAGTGAGGCGCAGCTTTGGAGCATCTGGGGAACAGATTCTCGTCAAAGACGGCGTGCGCTGAAGTGTGTAGCGTGTTGGTAGGGCGCATGAAAAGATAGTTTGAATCACTACCGGTGGAAATACCAAGGTAGATCATCAACTGCGATTTAGATTGCAGTTTACCTTTGCGAGTTTTGACTGGAATGTGCACATAAGCGCCACAGCCAAATACCCGAAGATGCGACAAAGTAGGCCATTGGCCAGTGAGTATCTTGGATGGCGTTTTCCAGTTGAACTGAGTGGAAGGGGTGCGATTATACACATGAAGTGCATGTAGTACTGCGAACTCCCAATAGGAATTGGGGAGGCAAGCCTGCAGTCGCATGGGTTGTGCCTTGTCCATTAAAGTACAGATGAGGCGCTCCGCGTGTCCATTTTGCTGGTGAGCATAAGGGGCGGATTGTTGGATGTTTATGCCATTATCGCGCATATACTCAGTGAAAGCTTTGGAGGTGTATTCTCCTCCAGCATCAGAGCGCCAGTGTTTTACGACGGCGTTGAACTGAGTTCGCACATAGGTGTGGAACTGTTTGGTGGCTTTGAGGGTTTGATCCTTTGTTTTAATAAGGACCACCCAAGCCATGGATGTGAAGTCATCATAAAAGACGACAGGTACTTGTACTTGTGGTACGACTCGATTTCAAACGATTTGAGGTCAGAATGAATTAACTCAAAGGGAGCGCTTGCGTGCTTCTCGCTATGAGGAAAAGTACAGTTGTGTTGTTTGCCCAGCTCACAGCCGGGGCAGATAGGAGGGTTGGACAGAATATCAACGTCCAGAAAGTTCTTTATGTGCTTCTTTGCTGCGTGGAGCACATCATGCGAAGGGTGGTCTAATTGGCGGTGGAGAAGTTCATAGTCCACAAGTGTTAATGACACAAGGTCAGTCTTGGGACGAGCTCATCAGCAAACGCGCCTGGATCTAGCAAGGCCTAGCTAGACCATACGAGGCCATAAAAGGGCTCCTAGATCTGGTAGTCCTAGCCCGGAAATACACTTTCTTGCATGCTGCTGCTATGTCTTGCAAGTAACGTGCCTTTCTAGCTAGAATACAATAGGTCCTTGCTCCTAGCAAAGCCTTGCTAGCCCTAGCTAGACCTAGTACAGTCTTACAGATATTGTCACGACCCAGATATTACCAAGTCCAACTCCGGACAACTCCGGTTAATCTCGGACAACCCTTGACCTAGGACCAACGGACATCCACGGAGTTGCAACTCCGGACTCGTACCTCTATTAGTCTCCTTTGGTTATAGTCTGCATTTCACCTGTCCGATCGTTACAGCCTTCTCCGGCTGTGCTCCGTGTTCCGTTACTCAGCCTTCCCTTCCTATGTACATCGCCTTCGCGCAGTAGTTCCGAACCCAGACTTACTCCGGGTTTCGAGTACTATATAATCCCCTGTATTACTCTGTCGTACCTTCAGTACGAAAATTAACTAAGTCACCTCCTTTCGAGTCTGGCTTCCATTTCACCTTCCTCTACTCTAAATACGAGGACACGGGATTGACAAGGGCGCGACACATAAGTCCTGCGCCAACGTCCTCACTCCTCCGTACCTCTGCACCTCTGCACCTCTGCACCTCCGACGACTTCGGTCGTACCTCCGTCCCTCAGACCCAGTACCCTCGGACCTCCGCCGGACTTGAACCCGGAGGATCTGGACTTGACAGATATAGATTTCATCGCTCGAAATTCCTCGCCTTGCTAGGCCTTGCTAGTCCTTGCTAGATTCTCACTTCCTTGCAAGCTACCAATAGGCACACTAGTCCTTGTACGGCCACGAAATCATATTCACTTATTAATACACAATCACAACACTAGTAATACCAGCGCCCGCATCCCAAGAGTTCAAAATACATGCAGAGAATCATGAAGAGCAATGGAAGCTGACGGAGAGTGATCGAGAGCAACGGCGAACAGCAGAGAGCAATGGAAGCTGACGGAGAGTGATCGAGAGCAACGGCGAACAGCAGAGAGCAATGGAAGCTGATCGAGAGTGATCGAGAGCAACAGAAAACAGCAGAGTGCAACAGAGACCAATAAAAATGATGGAGTGCGATGGAGAACAATGGAAAGCAGAGAGCGATGACAGAGAGTGGATGAAACGTTCTAGAATGCATGTAATCAGAATCCATTTGACTTCTTCCCACCCTGGCGATGAGGTTTCTTGGTAGCAGGTGCACGGCCCTTCCTTTTTGGCTCAATGGAATCAGTGGACGGGTGAGACACCGAAGGGGCCAGCATTGGGGTTGATGTCACGGTGGTTGTGCTGGTGGATGGAACTGTGGTATCAGTGGTCTTGGACACCGTCAGGGTGGAGTCGACTTCATTGTCTGACGTGCATGAAGACAAGTTGGAGTAGATCGCAGCGCCGCCGGTAGCGGCAGCACTCCCACTGAAGATGCTTGAGACGCTTGAATCACCGGATGATGGGATGCTCGGATCCCTAGACATCGGATCCCCAGATGACGGGACGCTTGGATCCCCAGATGACGGGACACTCGGATCCCCAGACGATGGAACCTCTTGGGCCTCAGGCGGTGGAGTCGCAAATTCAATTGCCTCTGCAGCGCGTACTTGATTGGGTGTGCGCCGCACAGTCTTCTTCCGCTGAGCACGAATCTTCGCTGTATCATCGTCAGAATCCATGTCCTTGCAAGATCCATGGCCCTTTGGGAAAGCCCGACTAATAACAGTTGGATTTGTCAGTGAAAGTAAATAAAAACACGTACGAATTCCACCAGGCTAATGTTGCCTTGGTCCAGTCGTCTTTATCGTCGAACATTTCGATGATTGCCCATGCCATCTCTGCTAAATCCATCTGGCCAATCGCCATGCACCATCGCAGAGCAGTGCTCAGGGTAAAGTAGAGCTGCCGAGCATCATCAGTCAATGAGGCCGTGACACAGACTCGGACTCACCAGAACATGCACGTATGCAATGATGGACGGTGTAACCTCAGTGAGGCCCCAGGCATGGTTTTTCGATATCTTGGATGAACTCGAAGTAACAGTGTTGCTTGATGCTGCTGACAGCCCAATAAATAAATGCGTATAAAACTGTACACGGCCATTAGTAGCTGCTCAGATCGAAAGCGAAAACTTACCCGAAAAGCGGCATGGCCACGAAAGAGACCTTCCGCTCTGTTTTCCTGATCATATACTCCCTCTTCATAGAAACATGTCGGCCAATTACCCGCCGTCATTCTGATTGTACCCTCTTGAAGCGCTCCGATAATCCTAAAACAAATAAGCTAATTGAATCCCTAAAAATATTACATACGTGTCAGGATCTTTGTCGAACAGGTCGAGCTTCTTTCGAGGGCACAGTATACGTGCAATCTCTGGGTGGTTAAATCCGCGCATCAACTTGTCCTCCGACTTTGCAATGGGTGGCTCGAGTACCTTGCCGTTGGAGAATAAATACCCCAGGCCAGCATGTTTGACTGACCCAAGGTCAGTTGAACGCTGGTCACTCATACCCTTCGTTATCTAGTAGACGTACGAAGTTGGATGTCGGATATATGCGCATGTACTCACTTACCCAGGTGCATATATCTTGTAACTCTCTCGCCTCCATCCTTGGATTGTTGAGTTCTTCGGCCAATCCTAGCGCGTGGGTCAGGATCCCCTCATAAAACCAATGGTGTCGCACGATCTCGGCTGAATCACTATTAGATCTGTTAGAAACACCACTACTATCATGCAGAAATCGATGCGACTCACTTTTCAAGCTCGTTCTCGCGACCAGATTCAACCTTGAGTCCGATGTTGATCGCAGTTCTCGGGGATCCAAATGGGTACAAAAGGCACACGAGTTTTCTTCTGATGAGCTCATATTTTGCCTTATCGGAGTCAGTGATGCTCCCAGAAGTTCTTCGTGGCCTAATTAGCTTACAGACTCGGACATTGACAACACTTACTTGGTTTTTTTCTTTTGTCCATTTGTTACCTCATCGGTGAGGTTTTCTTTACGCTTATTCGCACCAGCGTTTGTGGAGGTGGGTGGTTCCATTAACATCAGGTTGATCTGTGCCTCATGAGACATGATGGTGAGAGTTAGGACGCGAAGCTAATCACACAGAAGTCGCAAGGTTTTCTGACCGAGTCACATGGAACTATACAGTATTATATAATATTTTGACACGGCTGTTTTGCAGAGAGCGGAACAAATTCTGGCTGACAATTCAACCCTCCCCACTTCATGCAGGACGGCGAGATGCAATATTGATTACTTCCCATCCTATTCTATCGTGATGGCTGAAATTGTCTGCCCCTCCTGTGGGAAACGGGTTAAAGGAGAACACGGTCTTTCTCTCCACACCTCACGCTGGTGTCACAAAAATCAATCTGGTTTCACTGATCTCCTTCAAAAGCGCCGAGAACATGCCCAGAGTACAGCAGCAGAAGAACAGAGGAGGCTCCGTGCTGAAGAAGAGAGACAGGCAGAGAGAGATCGGTTGGAGAGAGAGCAGGATGCCTTGCGAGCACAATGACTTGCTGAATATCAGGCCCTCTCGGTACGTTTAAACTATCACTGTCATTGCCATTTTACATTGAACATCACCATAGTTTCAAGCTGATGGGCCTGATCTGAGCGAGAATGTTGAATGTCGCCCATCAGGTCTTCCGAGCCGCAATCATCGTTTACCGCAGCGTTACCATGATGACCCTCCACCCTTACCCATCCCCGTACCAGCCCCTCCAATTGCAGACTCTGTGGAGGACCACGATTTTCCCACTGTTCCGTCAGATATTGAGATGGACACCACGGAGACTGCCACAAGCCAAGAACTGCCAACCAATACCACCCTCCATCTCCGCACAGAAGCTGACGCGAACGATCTATTCCGTGAATTCCCTGGTCACTTCCCTTCACATGACCCAGAAAACGTCACCCTCCTTGAGCACTTCTGTGATGGCCCAGCATTCCAGCATGTCAAGGACAATGAAGATGCACAGCTGCTCAGTAGGGGACCAGGGACTTCACCTCTTCATGCTCTCCAGAAAATTTACTTTTACCCATTTTTGAATGCGAGCGTCTGGTAACTTATGAGCTGGTTCTACGATAAAGCAACCCAGAAATCCCTCAACGACCTTAACCACCTCGTTCATGATGTGATCCTAGCTGACGACTTCGACTCCAATGATCTCCGTCAATTCAATGCTCGACGTGAGACTGCACGGCTTGATAACCCTCCCAGTGACAACCCTTCGTCATTCTCTAACTCAGACAGTTGGCATACAACATCCATTTCCATTCGGTTGCCCTGTGACAAAGTCAAACAGGCAGAAGATATGGCACCTGAGTTTCGTGTGGAGGGACTACACTATCGGAAGATTACAGAGGTTGTCAAGTCCGCTTTCGAGGAGCCCGCGGCCCATACATTCCACCATGCACCATACAAGATTTTTTGGCAGCCAGACAAGACACGCCCTCCTGAACATGTAATAACTGAACTATACACCGCCGACGCGATGCTTGAGGAATACCAGAAGGTTGATTCTAAGCCTCCTGAAGTCCCAGGATGCAATCTCGAAACCATCGTCGCCACAATCATGCTGTGGTCTGACTCAACTCATCTTGCAAACTTCGGCAATGCTGCGCTCTGGCCCGTGTACTTATTCCTGGGAAATCAGTCAAAGTACACTCGCGCAAAGCCAAATTCGTTTGCTGCACATCATCTGGCATACATTCCAAAGGTAATTTTATTTAAGATTGTCGCATCAAAGACAGAACTGACAATATCCCAGCTACCTGATAAAATTCAAGACTTTTACACAAATACATTTGGCACGAGTGCAACTGCAGCGGTGCTAACGCACTGCAAGCGTGAACTCATGCAAGCGATTTGGCTTTTCTTATTCGACTCCGATTTCATCGACGCCTATGAGCATGGAATTATAGTCAAGTGTCTGGATGGTATATTACGTCGGGTCTTTCTGCGGCTATTTACATATGCCGCAGATTATCCAGAGAAGTGTAATTCCCATTACCACCCTTATTTAACTCACCGGAGCCATTCCGATAGGATTCTCCTCAGCTGCATGAAGTTTCTGGGAAGGTGTCCTTGCCCACGATGCCTAATCAACAAGGACAAGATCTACAAGCTAGGAACAAAACTCGATAGATGGGTGTGTGGTAAGATGGCCTGTGTAGATGATGAACCCCGTCGGCGGTCAATCGAACATGTACGCAAGGCTATTTTTGAATATGGACGTGGCATTGTGAGCAAGGTGGTCGAGGGTGTGATTGGAGCCAAGTCCCTTGTCCCGACACGCGTATGTATTTGCTGCGCTGATAAACATATATCACGCTACTGATTCGCCTATTGTCTAGAATGCTTTTTCCGAGAAACTTGTGAAATTTGGCTTCAACTTTTATTCAATGCTTGTGCCCGACTTCATGCACGAATTCGAAATTGGTGTCTGGAAAGCAACAATCACACATCTCATTCGAATTCTATTCGAGCAAGGTGAGATACAGGAGTTCAATGCTCGGTAGGTGTTTGTATTACTATTACATCGGGCAGGTCCTAACTTTTACAAGTTTCTGATCAGTGCCCACATTTGGTAGAGACACGATCTGTGGGTTTGCTTCGAACGTTTCCGACCTCACCAAACTGGGCGCTAGAGACTATGAAGATATACTTCTGGTACGCTCTAGCACGATGATTCTCTAATCCAAACGCTCATGCAAGCTTAGTGTGCAATACCTGTCTTCGACGGATTACTTTCTAACCCCTACAACACTATTATCCTCGACCTCTTATTCGAGCTCGCTATGTGGCACGCATTCGGGAAGCTTCGAATGCACACAGAGACCACATTATTCCACTTCGGAAATAGCACAATTCGCCTCGGTCAAGTTTTTCGGAAATTTTCTCGCAATTGCTGTGCAAAGTTCAAGACATATGACCTCCCCCGCGAGACTGCTGCGCATGTCCAACGGAAGGCCCGAGATGCCCAAACCAAGCAGGGCTCGACGAAAACACAGAGTGCCAGTAATACACCTTCGGCCCGCAAGCTCAGCGATTTCAACATGTTGACGTACAAGTTACATGCCCTTGGGGACTATGTAACGTCTATCTGGCGGTACGGGACTACAGACAACTATTCAACAGAGGTCGTAAGTGATTGGTCTGCCAAATAGTTCAATTCACGCTGAGAACACCTATAGGGGGAGTGGGAACACCACCGCGTCAAACGATTCTATTCAAGGACAAACAAGAACACTTTTACTGGTGCAATTGCGAAACACCAACAACGCGAGCGGTTACTTCATAGGATGCATGAGGCAAACCATGTACTAGCAACTGGTAAGGGATGCACAGCACATGCGCTGTCAATGGATGCGGAACAACCCACGCTTCCTCCCGCAGACCAAGAACCGCTACCGAATTCTCCTCCAGAAGCTCACTACCAGATGGCACAGGGCAAGAAATATTATTGGGACATTAGTGCATGGCTGTTGCAAAACAGAAATGACGCGGCTTTGAAGGTAAGTGGCTATATGGCCTTCTCGAAAGCAGTGCCAAATCAACTCACACCTGGGCTGGTGTAGGACTTTCTGCCCAAGCTGAAGAACCACATACTCGGGCGTCTCCTTGGAAATGACGACGAAGAGTTCATGCAAGCACAACGTAACAAGCTCGTCTTCATCAACAATCGCATCTACCGACACCAGGTCTTACGTGTCAACTATACTACATACGACCTTCGGCGGGAACAAGATTCTCTCAACCCATGTACACACGCTGACATCATGGTCCTTTCAAACGAGGATGACAATAACGCCCACCCCTACTGGTACGCTCGGATTGTTACGACTTTATCTTTTCTTTTCTCTTATCGCTTATCTTGTACTACACGCACTGCGAACACTATTCCTCTTCTATGATGACTCTCCCTTATCTCCAGTTCCCTTCCATCGGCGTCCCGACTGCACTCCACTTGCTTAGTCATCGTATACCTTCCTTCACATTCCATCTCTTTCCTTCGCATTCTATGCCTACCCTTAACTTCTCTTCCATGTAGTATATAAACCGTCGTTTATCGCCCCATGTACTTTCTTTACTCTTGAGCTCCCTTGTATTCTTGTACCTTGTACAAATCTATCGCTCTTGTGGTCCTCACTAGAACTGTTGGTAATCAGCCCAACTTCCTTGAACCCTTGAACCTCGTGTGGACGACCCCACGAGTTCCTTGACCCCTTGTAGTCTTCGTCCTACTCTGAAGGACGTTACTTCTATAAGACCTCGTCGTGCTTCTGAGTCGACGCTCTCCTCGTTCCTCGCTTCACAAGGGCTACGCTCGTACCTACCCGGTCCAAGCGTAACACGGATCATTGGGGTCTTTCATGTCGAAGTGCAGTATCATGGCTCAGAGATGCAGGATCAAGCGCCCAAGCGCATTGACATCCTATGGGTGCGATGGTTCGCCCGTAATATGAACTTGAAGTTCGGCTGGGCTGTGCGACGCCTCCCATGTATTGGCTTCTATCCACATGACGACCCTGCCTGCATTCGGGTTCATCAGCCCCGACGATGTTATCAGTGGCGTACATTTAATTCTGGCCTTTCGCTATGGCCATACTACTGCCTTGTTACCGCCATCAATTGCCCGTAACGAGTCCGAGAACAATGAAGACTGGGACTGGTATTTCGTAAATATGTGAGCCCTATGTTGCATTGTCTGAAAACATTTCTAACTACGGTTACTCTAGTTTCATGGACAGGGACATGTTTATGAGGCACCGAGGTGGTGGAGTTGGACACAAGTCGACTCGCGAGGCAACATGCTGCCTTCTCGACGACTGCGAGACTCTCGACAAGCAATCTTTTACCTTCAAACATGATTGCAACTTGTCCGAAGAGGCAACTGAAGAAAGCACTGAAGATGTCCCCATGGATGACTCCAGCAGTGCCGAGGAAGAAAGTGACGAGGAGAGCGATGAAGATGGATCAGAAATGGAAGGCATTGAGGTCGAAGATGGTGAACAGCTGGTTGACGACGAATTCGATGATGAAATGGACGAGTTTGGTTATAGTGGATTGGACCAAGTGGTCGGCAGCGACGAGGGCTCTGGCGGTGAAGATGCAGCAGGTCCGGATGACGAGGATACCTTTTGAATGTCCCTTAGGTTATCTTGTATGGGCCGCGGCGCATTTTCATCTGATAGTAGTACACTTGCAATTTTTGTATGACTTATGATACATGCTATCAAACTAGTTCGTGCTAGCCCTTGCTAGATCTGGCATGGATGCGACGCGCTCCGCATCAATTGTGGTCAAGTACTAATAGGCTCTACTAGATCTTGCAAGCCCTAGGTAGGTTTGCCAGAACTGCCGGGTTCATCCGAGGTGGTGCTAGGTTTGGGCACGTTTGCTGATGCTACTGGTGCACCAATCCAGTACATTGTGTCGCCATCTGAATGGAAACTCAGTACCAGACTGTTAGAACATTTATCATAAATGTCTATGTGGCGGGGACGGGTTTTAACCGTCATGCATTGATCGACTAGTAAGGTTCCCATGGATATGAGCTTTACTTGACATGATGGCATGTAAATGACTGGCGATAACCGCACAAGTCTACCTTGGAACTCCACAATTGCGGTTCCTTTTCCTAGGATCTTTGCTTGGCCATTGGCCGTTTGAGAGAAGGTGGGTGACTCAAATTCTTTATACTCAATGAGGTCATCGAGATCACTGGTGTAGTGAGATGAAGCCCCAGAGTCAAGGAGCCACATGTCTGATGGCATACGGTGACTGTGTTCCTTTTCCTTTCCCTTATTGGATGGCTTACAGCGATCACACATGGAAAATGGTACAGTGGTAGTGATATTGTCCAATTTATCTACTACAGGTGTAAGCGTGGAGAAGCTACATACTATCTGTGGCGAAGAAATCCGCACATCAGTACCTGCGAGACTTGGACAAAGGAAAGTGGGGACTTGCCAGTTGAGGGTGTCCTCAAAGAAACGTTCGACGTAATCGTCGACCTCCATCTCCTCACCCAGACTCACCACATTGTCGTCGTATTTGTCATCACTGTCAGGCGACGACTCTACAATACGAGGGGTTTCCTCGATGCGCTCTAGGAGTGAGAGGGTGGTGGGCTCGCCGAAAGGACCGTCCTCGGTGAAAGCCAAGTGGGTGCGCTGGTGAAAGCGGCATGTGGCAACTGGTTCGAGGTTGCAGATGGTCTGTGGAGTGGGAGTAACCCCAATCCGGTGGGCGAGGGAAACGGTCTCAAGGACCTGCGGGAAGGCGGGGGGACCGGGATACTGGATGCCGGGAGTGTGCGCGAGAGCACGCGGGTCAGGGACTGGAGAAGAGAACTCCAATTGAGCCGGGCTGTAAACAGCGGGCTCATGGATGAAGTTCGCAAAGGCGAACGAGGCGGAGGACTGTTCTGCAGCCGTATTGGCGTGGTCCTTCCGCTTCTTCTCCCCATCGTCGGACCTCTTTCCTTGACGCTGCTTCTTCTTCCCCTTTTCCTCATCCTTCTTTTCAGAGGAGGAGGCGTCCGGCTGCTTCTGCTGCTGCTGGAACTGGGGGTTGCCCTTCTGGCGACGCACATTGGTGATCTTGTTCGCCTGCGCCTGTTGCGGCTTACAGCGGGTGAGATAGTGCTGCCATGCAGCAGTGAGAGTGGGCTCCAACTTGGCCATGGTTAGGACCTTGTTGGGAGTAGTGGTAGTGGGGGCCAGATCGATGACAGCATTGAGTTGTGTGTGTAGCGTTTCCGCATACTTTGGCAGCTTGGCCACCGTGATGAGGGCCTTGAGGTTATCGGGAACTTTGTGCTGAAGTTCCTCGAGGAGGGTGAAGCTGGCGTTCAGTTTTGAGAAGGCTGGGCCAGGGTGTTGGTTGTCGGGAAAGGTGATTCCCAACATGTTCTTCCACTCCGTAAAGGCGGAGGCAAGAGAGGCGGCGTGGTACTGGGTCTTGAGGGCGTCCCAGAGATCTTTGGCAGTGTTAATAGTGGCGAAGCGGGAGGCGATGTGGGGTTCGAGGCGGAGACATATGGACCCAAGGGCTCTGTCATCGTTCTCGTCCCATTTCTCCTGGGCTTCTTCCTTGGCAACTGTAAGGGTTGCACCGGCCATGGTCAGACGTGCCTTTACCATGGCCTTCTGCCAGGATCCAGAGGCGTGGATATAGGACTCCATGTCCTGGGCCCAACGCTTGTAGTTTGTGCCGTTCATCTTGGGGATGGAAGTAAGGGTGGAGGAAGACATGTCGATTGTAGGATCTGTAAAGTTGACGTGTGAGCATAAGCACCAATGAAGGGAGCAGGGAGAAACCGCATCGCTGAACAGTCAGAGCTTTTCAGCATGTAGGGTCATAGCAACCCCCTACATCTGTAGTCTGATGGCTGTTACCCTAGGGCGTTGCCACACTGCTAGGGTGTCCGGCGTTTCCACTCAGGACGGCCGATGTCCAAAGGCATTCGCCCATGTGCAGATGACGAGCGGGCAAGCCGCTCAGTCAGAGCTGCGGGGCTCATAACCTGTTGCAATAGCGTGTACCCGGTGTAAACACCAGGTACAGAGAAACTGCCTATGGGGCCTTACCTTTGGAGAGGGTACTCAGAGATGATAGTGGTAAGAGATCAAGAGAGTTCTATTCTATTTCAGACTCAGCAGAGTCTTATATACTACTATTACTGATTACATAAGCAGGTCACGTGACATCAAGTACATGTCCTTTCAACAGATTGATCAGAGGGTCTGGGTCATAGTCAGGCCAGCTGACACTAGCATGCCAGAGAAGGAGGTGACGACATGTGACAGCATCCAACTCGATGTATGGAGACCAGGAGGGCTCAAAGTGGCGTGGATTGTCCCAATCCCAATAGTTAACAGGCCAACTGGTCTCATCAAAGTCATTGTTGAAGTCAGCAGGGCCCCAGGCATCTGGCTGCTCATCAGCGACAGTTTCCAGATCTGGAAATGCAGATCCCCATATTTCATCAGTATGATGATCAGTGAATACCTCACTGTTATTGTCATAGACCATATTCCAGTGGTCAGTAGTGGGGGCATACCAATTGATCGTGGGATCACCAGCAGTGTCAACATAGTCATCGACATACTCGATCATGTGGGGTTTGGATTTATAATAAGCATGGAGATCTTTAGGATCACTGAAGCATGTAGGTCGGCAAGGCAAGAAGCCGGGTATATTGATAACCTATTTAAAACGAGATTGGGGAAAGGCATATGAAAGAGCATAATAGGCAAACACGAGGTAAGTGGAGTAAGACATTTGTGGGAGCAAGGCTCAACCGGAAGTTCTTGTATAAGCGCATTGTTAACCCTGACACACCCCAGGGGTTTAATCAACATCTAGTCGATCAAAAGGGAGACAATTTTTTGTTACTTCTGGGATAGGCTTGCCACAATGTTTGAATAAGTTAAAGAATTCAAATGATGTCATCCGGAGCCGTCTAGGTGCATTTGGATGTGCATTATGGAATTCTGTCAGAGCTGTTTGAGCATTTAACAGATTAGATTCCGGTTCCCAAGTGCGATCTTCATCTGAATATCCTTGCCAATGTACAAGGAATTCAAGGCGGTGGCCTTTCCATCGAGAATCTGCAATGTAATCCACTTCAAATTCAATATCTTGTTCCTCTGTGACCTCTACTGGTCCAGATGGAGTCGTCAACAAAGGGCCCAAAGGCCCATGGGAATGTGAAGAAGACACTTAGTAAGCATATGGTAAAACAACGATGTGTATGCTAATCACGCGTTCGACAGTGTTTGATGGGATAGAAATCCCCTCAACTAATCCTGGACCACGCATCGTCCCCGCCCGATCGCCAGCCCCAGGCCCCTCCTCCTCATCCGACACACAGCCTCCCACCACATCAGCAACAACATCGGGGAGCAGCGAGGTCCATCACCTTGCCGAAGAATGCGACCAATTACATCGAGACAACACGACTTTGGAGAATCGCATGCGACTGCTCGAAAGTGGTCTCAAGACATTCGGGGATGTTCTGAAGGTCCGATTCCCCGATCTCAACGACGCTCGCCTCGCGTTCCCGTTCGGCGACCCCACTCAATCGGCCGAACCTTCCAATGCCGGTTCAGTGAAGACACCCCCACCAGCATCCCCTGCCCATTCGCCCTCATCCCCAACGCCTTGTGGAAACCCGACTGAAGGTATTCAGTTTGGGCTAATTCGCGACTCGCCCTCCCCATCCCCCGCCGGCCTCCTGGAAAACCGATTCAAAGAATTGCCCGATGACGATTTGGCGATGGAGACGACCGAGATCGGGATCACAGACACCATCGGCACTGGGGAGATGGGCAGCATCACCGATGCAGTCGCTGCGACGGCCGATGAAGATTCGGCAATGGACACCGAGATCCCCTATCAGGTCGGCAATACCATCGGCACTGGACAGACCGGCAGAATCACCAAGGAAGGCGCAGCTATGGCCGATGAAGATTCGGCCATGGAGACGACCGAGATCGCCAACCATGTCGGCGATACAATCGGCGCTGGACAGACCGGTGATGGCACCGACCACCTCATCGGGAGTATAATCGCCGAGGCGGTTGCTCTTGAGACCGAGATCGCTGATCGGGCGATGGGTCACGGCGGCAGTGGCAGAATCGCCGATGTCACCGACAAAATGGCCACGACCGACATCGCCGATGAGGCCATCGGCGGCATCAATATTGCACTTATCAGCGATAACACCGACACAGTCGCCCCCGGTACCAATAGCACCGATATAACAACCAACACCGATGAACAGGCCATGCACACCGTTGGTAATGAAGCTATCGGCGATACCACCGGTGCAATCGCCAATGCAGGTGATCAAGACGCCACACAAGCCGATCAAGTGGCCGACGTTGGCACTGATGGTAACGACAATTCTGGCGTGTCGTATGAATCGACTGAGATCTTGGCAGCTGTGGGTGACAACAACATGGCGGTGGAATGAGTCGGAGTTGGCTTGTGTATTACCATCCTCTCTTGTACATACAAACTTGAGCATCTGACCATGTACATAGTTACTTTACCATCTAATCCATCTGTTTACGCTTTTTTGCCTTTGGTTGACTGGCTGTGAAATCAGCATCTGGTGGTGGAGGTCGTTGCTGATTGCGTCCCGATCGCTGAGGTGTCTCAGGCTCGGGATTGTTGGCAACTGGTGATGTATTTGCCGAACACCGGACTCTTGCACCTGATGGCTTACCTTTCTTGCGAATGATCCTCTGCTCAGGGATGATATCTCGGCGTTCTCCCTGTGACATCTTCATTGGCGGTGTTGCGGGTTCCTCAATGTCCCATTTCGTTGGGGAACCCTATCAGTAGCTGTTACTTTCGGTAATATGCTTTGTGGTGAAGCTGACCTGTGCCTGTGCCTGATTGGGTTGATCGGTAGATGTATTGTGAATCTGTTTCACCTCCCATCTCTTCTGCTCTGATGGCTGGCTACCAGCAGTATCCACGTTCTTAGATGCATAAGCTGGCTGGGTCTCTTCCCGCAATAACTTCTGAACTGTGTTATTCATGGCCATCGGTGTTTCAACTGGGATCTCCGATGCCCAACTATTGGATGGGCCTTCGGAATTGGCTTGCATCACGTGTGCTTGTGGGACGCTGGAGGAAGATGCTTTATTCTTCATTGCTGACCTCAATTGTGGCCCTCTTTTGTGATGGTTCGGCTGTGCTGCTTTGCTCTGACCATCGGGGTTTTGAAGTGGAACTACCGGGACTTCCTTGTAAGCACCATGCAGAGCTTCACCGGCTTCTCGACTATTTAATCTGATGAGTCAATGGAGCATGGGAGGATGGGTACCTTCAACGGGTCCATGTTCTGTCCCTGCGCCGCGTGCAAGCATCTTTTCTGCGCCTACCGAGGGTCCGGTCTTCTTTTGCAGTTCCCTGCTAGTGTTGGATGGTCCTGGCGTAGCATTCTGATCACTTCCTGTTGCAAGGCGTGCCTTTGAGGGCCCAGGGGTCGGCTGCCGAGTGGCAACACTGCCTTTCAATCTGTCCTTTTCCCACTCGACGATGGACCTTTTTGGAGGACGCATGGAGAACGTAAAAGTGTTGTGGTCATCCAGACCAGCCGATGCAGGATCTTGAACAGTCGGCTCGGTGATTGTGGCCGACCCTTTACTCGGTGCCTGAAATGCTTTGCCGATATTGGCCTTTCTCTTGCCTTTGGAGCCTGGCAGCTTGCTCGTTTTGCGATGTCCGAGAGAAAATGGTTGAGGCTGCGCAGCTGGCGGCAATGATGCTTGGTGAGGAATGACATCTCCCTTGCTGACTGGGTCTGTCATGTAGGCGACTCTCTTTCGGGAACCGGGGATTACGTTGGCTTGCTGCTTTCCTTTGGATCGGGCTTTCATTGGAGGTGCCTCTTCTTCGGCGGTGTGCGGGTTCACAGGAGCATTACCGATGGGCTGCCCTTCTGTATTGGCAACATTCGGGCCCAACTAGGGTCCCTTGGCGGTCTGTGCACATGGGGGTTCCCGATGGGTATCATGCATTGCTGAACTCCCCTTCTTCTCCTTTGCAATGGTGACAGTTTCCACCCTGTTATCTTCGGTGAAGCCATAATCCGAATCATCGGCCTCATCTCCTTCCTCATCGGGATTCCCAAGCATCATCAGCCGATTACCTTTCAGCCAGCACTGGAAATCGAAGATATCCTCCGGGTGCTCTTCCTGTCGTTTTCGGATGAAAGTCAAGAATCGGGTTGCATCTCCAGTGGTCATATGACTGGGATCATCTGGAAAAACAAATCGCCTGGGAAGATGGTGTTGCAAGAGGAGCTTCTCTTGAAATGTCCTCAGCTTCTTGAAAGGCGCTGATGCTTTATGCTTTTGACACACATCACCTATGACAGACATAAGTCAACCAGGCCTAGGATCAGCTGAAGTCCACATACGATAGTGGGATGTCAGGAATGCCCTAACCAAAGCTTGCTTCTCGGCCCGAGTGGCATCGGCGATGTTGAGAATCCATGTCGTCCCATCTACCATTGTGATTTGCTTTATTAGCTCGTCCCTGTTGATAATCTTTCGGCTTTTCTTGACTTTCATTTTCTCTGCCTCAGATGCATCCTCCTTTATGTCTGCTTCGGCCTCTGGAAAGCATTCAATGAGGTATTTGTCGAAGGGGTCGAGAATAGCATCGGTCGCCGTGAACTCCTGTCCGTTGGCAATCTTTTTGTTGAAGTCATATCTACCTTTGATTAGCCGATGACGCACCAATGGGAATGGGGACAGACATCTGAGAATATAAATCCCCCTTGTCATCTTTATACCCTGACAAGATCACCAGCCGAAGGCCACCATGCTTCCACATCTCCTCGGTAAACCCTTTCATCACCTTGTATGCTCCCTTGGTCGCGAACCTAATCTCGGGATATCAGCCAAATATAGTGAAGCATCCGCGACGTGAACCTGCTGATGTTGAGCCTCGGCCGAACCTCCCTGGCTATTCCACTCCATCGCCATGGCTTCAGCAGCCTCTAATTGATCTTGGGAGAGCTCCTTCATCAGCATGTTGAGGGCTGGCTGCCAGCACTCTATGTTGGCGGCATTCCTTGGTTTCCTGAACCTCTCGGCAATTATATCTCGCAGCCGTTCCTTATCGGTCTCCCGAATGACTGATCGGGCTGTCCATTTCTGCCCTAGACGAATTGCTTTGTTTTGGCCTCGGCCGCGGCCATGTCAGCGCATCCAGTGATTATATATCTTGTTGCTGAAAGTCAATCAATCCTGAGGCACATATAGCAGCACTTACTCTGAATCTTGCTGACCATTCTGCAGAGTCCACATCCTTATGGACATCAAGTGCCTGCAGGCAATCGCTGATGCCCTTCCAGATGGCCTTTTGGTCCTTTCGACCAGCTGCCTTCCATTCCTCCCAGCTTTCCCGTAGTATCAGAAGGACCTCGGGTGTAAACACAGAGGCATTGACAGCTGCTGATTCCCCTGGTACTTCTTCGGCCCCCTCACCCTCGTCATCGCCATCCTGCCCTTCATCAGCACCATCACCCTTATTATCACCATCCTCCCCATCCTCCCCATCATCACCTTCTTCTGCAATGGTGGTGGTCCCTCCTCCTGCCCTTACTTCATCCATGCTTCCTGCATCCAGATCACCTTTTGAGTCTTGCACATCACTGAGATCATCCTGCTGTTCCTCAGAGTTGTCGGCTGAATCTGAGTCACCGTGTTCGGTAGCTTGATATTCGGTTCTAGCAAAGATGGATTCAGTATTGGACATGATAGAGAGTAATTTTAGAGTCGGAAAGACAGCACAATGTTCATCGGAAATGTATTTCTCCTCCACCCAATTTGCATTGCAGCATTTTTTGGTTCAGTCCCTATCAGGTCGTGTGTCAACCGAAGTGCACAAGGCGATAAGGTGTGGTTACACCCCTGTGTTGGTGCAACACAGATCAAGGGCTGGATGATTGCTATCACTGCCGGTCGGCAATGTAAAACTGAGTGATGTAATTCCCCATATTTGATCTGATTGCTACAACTAAAAGCACCGAAATGAAGTGACACCCGGAGAGTTATCCGGTGTGACATAATCAGTATGGAAGCGCAGCATGTCATAGCAAACGAGGGCATTGGGTCCAATGGCAGAATATATGCAACCTGCTCTAGCTACATTGCTATCCAGTGATCATTATGCCTAAGCATCAAAGAAAAGTGAATGCTGGCAAGGTCACTTGTCTGACATGGATCACGAAGGAGACAATCCGAGGAGAAACTGCTATACTGGCCAGATTGCCTAGTGAACCTTCCCAGAGAGCTAGCCAACCCTGCCCTTCCATTTCGCCAATGAAAGGCACCCCCTCCCAATCGGCATTATATCATGGGATAGAAGGAGATGATGATGATCTGTGTTTTGAAGCCCTCCAACCATTGAAATTCCCAATGACCAAGGTAAGGTCAACTATGAGATGACTCTACCTTGACTGACAACAAACATATTAGGCCGACAATGATTATCTCCGAGATTGGCTTCCATACCAAGAAGAGTTTCTACAATGTATACTGGATATGGAGGCTCCTCCGACACCACTGGTATGCAGCTCATGTGGTGCTGATGGAACATGCAAATGTGGTGATTGCTTTGGGTCTCTGATGCTTTGCACACCCTGTATGGCCAAAAGCCATCGGCTTACCCCATTCCATCGGCCACGGGTGTGGACTGGCAAATTCTTCGAAGAAACAACTTTGCATTCTGTACGTTGATCGTGTTCTGCATTGCCCCCATTCAAATCGTGGTCAGATGGGATTGGAGCTCCATTTGGGACATAATGAACGATGCTGTCAGATAGACAAAGCCCACTGCCGAGACGATCAGCCATTGTCTGGGCCGATTGAAGACCCTGAATGGGAAGACATCGGTGTTGCACCGAATTACCTTCGGCCACCAGCCAATGATCCATGCATTACAATTGTGGATGTCACAGGGGTTCACTTTATTATGGTGAACCACTGCAGCTGCCTAGGATCACCACCGGCTCATCTGCAGCTCCTTCGGCAAAAACTGTTCCCGGCCACTATCAAAAGCCCAAGGACTTGTTTCACATTCAATGTTTTAGACAATTTCATCCGAGATAATCTGGAGTGTGGAACATCGGTGATAAACTACTTTTCCAAAATAAGGCGGATCACATCAAATGTATTCCCTGATGCCGTGCCGGTAGGACGATTCTTAAATCTTGGAGTATTTGACTATCATACAGATCAGAATCGGTACCGAGAGCTATTGAGAGTTTCATGACAGTGGCACATCTTGAAGATGAAGAAATGGGGAGGGTTTGGCCATCGGGGTCGTACTCCTGTGCCGGGTGAGCTAGCCTTGTTTTGCCCGACATGCCCACAGCTGGGGATAAATGCTGATCCATCTCTGAAAGATCTGGCCGAGTATGTGCCCTCTGAGTGACATTCTGCCAAGATATCAAACTGACTCCCTGAAGCTGGAAATATACTTGGACATTTATCATGGATGGCAATTTCAAAGCTAAACATCTACATGAAAGATGATCTGACAATCAAGTGTGGCTCATGGATGGTCAAGGATTCATGGTCACTAGACCCGAGTACCAGGAATATTTGCAAGATACAAGCCATCTGTTGGAGGTTCGGCTTCGATCATCTCCTTGTATAATGTTCTGATATATCCCCCGATTTAGAAATCGGGCTGTAACAACCATCGGGCAGTCAATCAAGCGAACGCAAGTCATGGCAAGTTGAAAGCAATGGGAATAGGTGCAACTGCATGTGCACGCCATGGCTGCTTTGTTCCACATACCGTGGTGGATTTTCAGAAAGGTGAAAGGTGAGCGGACGGCCGATAATGACTGTCACAAGCTCTGGCAGACCTATGTTCGCACAGACAGGTCAACATGGGCTACTCATTTGCGAACACCTTGAAGTACAACATGGGGGGCATTTCGTGAGTCATTCTCTTTTATGACATCAATTGCTCATATATGAAGAAACTGAGATCCCGAATGATGAATAACCGCTTCATACAGCTACCTGCCGATGTTGAAATCACCCCCAGAATCGGCATATGGCATGTGCATGGTCATCAGCCCCAATGTTTTCCCCGATATGCCCCATTATATATTCCAGGATTGGGTTGGGTGGATGGAGAAATTATTAAAACATTATGGTCGATCCTGAACGTGATATCAAAATCGGCTCGGGAAATGTCATCGCCGTATTGGCAGGAGCTCCTAGACTTCCAGATGAATGATTCCAATTTCATGAAAATGATTCAGATGAGTGAATCACTTGCTTTGGCGGAATGAATTCCTCTCACAACATCCATTCAGCAAAAAGCCTAAAGCGGAAGTACCTCAATGCGAGGCATTCAGTGAACTCCTCAACTGCTGCATTCAATGACCTGAATTCCACTGTGTCGGAGGAGGGTGGGAATATTTGGCAGGCTGAAGAAGCCACTGCGCAGAGGATGCAAGCCACTAATCCATTGACGATGGATATTTATCAGCTTCAAGTTGGACAATGTCCTAATGATTGGCTGAAGCACCCACAATTCAGGCTGTTGAACTTCAGCTACTCCAGGATGAGACAGGTGCCAATGGCGGTGCTGCAACGTGGCTTGCCAAAGGTTTGAAAGTAGAAGAAGGTCAGTTATCCCTTGCAAAATATATTCGGACCCTTGGAAGTCATTCAACCGATGATCAACGTCTGACCGTTGCCCGCCGGGCCGATCGATTAAACACCAATATATCAGTATTCTTATCTGAAGCAGCAATACACCTAGGGGAAGGTTATGCCAATGAGGTGCTATCGGGCGAGTCCACCAAAGAATCAGACACTGGAGCTGAGGAGATCAGAGAGGCCTTAGGAGGTCAACGACCTGATCTTACCAAGCTACCCCTTCCATCTGCCCTGGGAGGGACAAAGATGGAAAAGCTCAAACGACTCGATCTAGCGAAACTGGAATTGGCATTGCACGAGGGGCAAGCAAATGATTCCCTCCATGACATCCGGCTTGTTCTTATTGAGAAGGCTATCTTGTTCCGAAATGATGTCCGACATGTGACAAGCCATGCAAAAAAGACAAGGGCATGGGACATGGTACATGTGGTCAATTTAACACTTGCACGGCATGTTGCTATCTACCGGAAATGCAGGCGGGCCATGGTCCATCTCGGCGCCGATGAGGATCAGCTGAAGATATATCAGCCGCTCAACGAGGATTTAAAGGCCACCACATCCGTGTTAGATCCAAATTCCCGAGGACTACGCTATGAGGGCTTGGCATGGTTCTGGAGTCTGGATGTACCACACGACACGGCCTCAAACGACTGGATGTCGGAATGTGAGCCCTATATTTCCTTTTCCGGCTGGAATCATGCATACCGCCGATAGTTTACCGAGTTCATTGGCTTCGGGTGAAGACAGTTCGGGATTGATGGGCCGAAGAAAAAGAGCTATTGGAGGCCGAGTTCCATTGGACAATCAATTTCTTCGGTGCACGTGCGGGTATCTGGGAGTATCCAACCGCGATCATCGAGGTGTCCACGGCTAAAATGACTTCGCGTCCGGATTCGTAATCCAGATGCCGGATAGCAGGAGAGGTACAGATCACATCCTTTAGCCGCTGCATAGCTTCTTGTTGGGGCTCCTCCAATTCAAATGGGATACCCTTCCGAGTTAGGTTGACCAATGGATGAGCGATCGATGCAAAGTCCTTGATGAAAATCTGAAGGACACCACACACACCTAGGAATCTGCGTACTTGCGTAAGGGTTTGGCACTCGGGCCAGTCGCTGATTTTCTGGACCTTCTTTTCATGGGGGACACGACTGTCAAAAGTACACTTGTGACCTACAATAGTCGCATCCGGTGCAGCGAGGACGAACTTCTTCGCGGATACCATTATACCGACATTCTGCAGTCGCTGTAGGATTCGGTGTACAATTAGCAAGTGCTCCCAGATGAAGCGTCGGATTCCCGAATTCTCGGGTATGGTCTCAAATGAGCCATCCTCATTAATGTAACGGGTGGTCACGGATTTGACCAGAAGGTCATCAAGAAATGGATAAGTATGAAGGGAGATCACATCCTGTAAGATGAACACCATGTCCGCTTGATAGATCTGGACAGTGTTCATGTAACCCATAGGCACAGTAGTGATGTGGTGAGGACCCATAGGACTATTGAAGGTAGTAAGGTCGCGAGACTCCGGATGCAGAGGGTGTTGGTCGTATCCAGCAAATAGATCCATCATCCCGTAGTACACTGTGTATCCAGCGAAGGATTCCGCGAAGTGTTCTACAAATGGGGGAGTGGACGAGTCACAGATTGTAACCGCATTCAGGGGTTGAAGGTCGTGGACGAGGCAAAGGGATTTGCCATCCTGCTTGAAGACGCAGAACTAGCGTGACCGGTAGGCGGATGTTGACGGTTCATATACTCCAGTAGCAATCCAGTCCTTGATAATCTGTATTGTGTCGGTCCACATTGCAGGAGGAACGGGAATGTTCCGCATCACCCATGGGGTGTGGGGAACTGTGGGGATCTTGACAGGGGGAAAGTAGGTCTCGTTAAGACGACTGCGCTCCGCTGGTACCCAAGCGAAAGCTGCCTCGTGATCCTGGACTATCCAGCGGACGAGTTTTACCTCATCCGGCCAGAGCCAGTTCGCGGGGTCGAGGTCGAGTTTGTCTGCATGTTCTTGTGTGAATCTTTTACCCGGGATAAAGTCTGGTGGGTATGTAGGTAAAGGAGAGAGTCCGGCAATCGGGTCATCCAGAAGCGTCCAAATGATCTGATATTCCTCATCGACAGGAGCGACGATGGGACAAATCTTTTTTGCAACCAGTTTGTAAACCAGCTGGTGCTGAACGGTATCGTAGGAATAAACGGAAGAAAGTGCGGATACGACATCCTTGTTGAGAACAAGTTGCGTAGACGAGAGGAATGGATACTCGTTGGATGGGGGAAGCGGACCAATAGAAAGCGCTGGCAAACGCGTAAAAGCAGGTGGAACCTTGAGAGGGAAGTGGGTACGAGTCGAAGAAGAAATAAGAGAAGAATAAGAAGGTTTGTTGCGAGACATCCGTATAGGAATGTCTTCGGATTCTTCATCGGATGCATCAGATGAATATGGGGTTACCTCAGTATCAGAATCTTCTAAGTCGGAGAGGTCGGGTATGTCATCAGATTCAGATTCAGAATGGTCGAATAGCTCATTGAAATCTCCCCAGTCGTTAGATGGATCATCGAGAGCTAAAAACCCATCTTGACTATTGATTGGTGTCCATTGCACTGCTTATTCTCGCGACAGCGAGGGCAGCCTTCAGACCATGACCGCGTTGGTAGCGCGAATTGTTTCCCCGTGTTCGGATCACGGAGAGTTATTGTCTGTGAACCATCTGGAAAATCCTCAGTGGTCGCGCTCATGAGGCAGTGAAACGGCCGTCCGAGTAAGAGATCAAAGTTGGCACCTGCGCCGAAGTCTAATACGAGATTCTCGAGCACACCTATCGTCGTATTGATGCTGGTGTTTGCCGACGACATCTTCATCGTGTGGTCTGACCGGATAGGCAGTCCGATCTCCTCCCATATGCGTTTCGGCATTGCGACAATCTCGGATCCGGAATCCAGAACGCCCTGTAGAGTGCATCCGGTACCACCAACCTTAGCTTTGATTGCTCTAAGCGGTAGACTGTGATGCGCAATGATGAGTCCTTCGTCGTTTTTCTGTACCCGATCACTGAAGTCTCACTCGACCGCGAATGGGTCACGTCCGGCAAGCTCGTTTACTTGAATCGAATGGGACGACGTGCTAGTGACCCGTTTCACCGGTGTGAGGTCTTGGAATTGCTTCCACAACTCGGGTGATACGGTGAATAAATCCTTTACTGGTACTGGGATACTACTGTCCAGTACCCGATCCAAGACTCGTTGTGGCGCTGAGTCATCTTCCAGGGGAAATGAATACTTATATTGCGTGGTAGGAACTATTGGTGGGTTCGCTTGAGGGACGTGTGATGGGATAATAGTCGGGGGTGGTCGGTTAATGCTGGACCCGGATGATCCGGCAGCGGATGTTGATGATGTTGAAGGACCTGCGTTGTTCCAAGGCGCGGATGCTGGTGTCGAAGTCAGTGACGTTTTCTTCATCTGTGGTGAGAGTATGTCTTCTGAGACCATAGCCGCTCTGCTATCTGTTTTCTTTCAAGGTGGCATAAGGACACCGTCAAACCGAACGCGCTTCCCTTTATCTTTCAACGTGTTATCCGCTTGGAACGTTGCCCAAGCGTGCACAATATACAGCTGGAATGCAGGGTTAGTAGCAACAGGTTCGTCCTCACTATCCGATTCTTCCGTCATGAACACAAAAGCGGACGGATCAATATCGAGTACCACGGGTGTCTCCGGATACGACACGGCTAGAATACTGACAAATGACAACAGTTCCGACTGTTCCATGTTCCGATCTCGGAGCCCCTATTCCAGAACCACTTCCGGAACTTCCTCGGAACGAGCGGAAGCACCGGAAGCACTACAACTCTTATTCGCTTAAACCTTTCAGGTTCATCACAGCAATATTGTAGGTAACATAATACGAGTATACCTCCATCCACAGCATATATATACCTACACCTCACTTACAAGCACCTCAGTCGTTTCTGCCCATCTTAGGCACCGGCTGAGGTGAGTTACCTTTACTTAGTTTTTATCTCTAACTAATGTACTATAGTATCGAGCAACCGCTCCTCTCTCTCAGACTTTGTTAAATACCCGCGGTGACGTGAGGGAGTGACTCCCTCGAAAAAGAGTTAACCGTTGTCGAAGACGAGGTAGACGCAGGAGATTGGGCAGAATGCTGCGATGCCAAAAATTGGTCCACTGCATCTTTAAAACATCTTCCCCCTGGTACTCGTGGTATCTCGAGACCATCCGGCATGTAAAGTCTGCCGTCGGTTCCTCGGATGACTTTCCCTGAGTTCAAATACTCGATGCAGACCGGACACGTCCGCATGAAATGACCGAGCCCTGCGCAGAATTTGCACAAGGCTGGTGGATGGATAGCTTGGTTAGCTTCGACCTTAATAGCGGGAGACGGATTATACGATGGCAGAGGAACAGCTGGTTGCATACTTTGACGGGTTGGTTGAGGAGCACTATTGAACGCTGGTTGGGCAGCCGGATAAAACGCGGGTTGTTGAGTGGCGGGTTGAAACGCAGGTTGAAATGCGGGTTGTTGAACAGCTGGTTGAAACGCGGGTGGTAATGATGATCAGAACGCGGATCCGGTTAGAAGGAACTTGGCAACCATGGTGATGTCGTCCATCGGATACGGGTCATCCAGGTGGATGTCTTGCTTGATGATTAGGAGACGCTCTCGGATCTTTTGCTGCAGGGCATGAGGGAATCCATTGAGGTAGAGCATATTTCGTTCAGTTGTCGCGAGTTTGTCGTTAGTAGTTATGAGTGCCGCGGCTATTTTTAAGAATGCTCGGGTATACTCTCCGAGGTCATCCTGGTTGCGCATACTCTTTTGCTGGTGATCCTGTATGAGGTACTGTACGTCTCCTCTGCTATAGCGGTTGGTTCCCTCGCATCCGGGGTACATGTTCTTTACGGCTGTAGTAAAAGCGGTCCAATCTGCTGGGATGGCCGTGGTCTCTGTGAGTGTTTGCCATACTTCGGCTTCATCTAGTGCTGCATATCAGATTGCTGCCTTGATCTTTCCGGCTTGGTCGATGTGCGCTGCGTCACCAAGGAACTCTATACTATCCTCGAGATAACGGGGAGCTCGGACGGTCGCTTTCTGTCAAACTTGGGTGCGTTGGGGGTTCCTCGGAGAGGCATTTGGATTGGTGCGGCCATTGGTGGGTTTCATGGGTGAGGTGGTGGTGGTGGATTTATCGACGGATTTGGGTTTGATGGAACAGATGGTGTTTTTATCGATGAGGTTGGAATGGATGGGAGGGATGGAACAGATGGAACAGATGGAACGGGTGGGGTCGGAAGTGTGATCGGTCTCACTGTGAACGGCGAAACAGATGTGGAATTGGTGGTGGTGAGCGACGATGGTGTGGATGATGTGAAACGCGCAGCCGGAATGGATACGAGTGGGTTGGATGTGAGGTCAAAGAGGTAAGATAACGATGCTGATGAACTGGATTTGGATTTTGTCTGTGAAGACGCGGGAGAGTCGGACGACGATGAGGAAGAAGGGGAAGGGGTTAAAGGGGAGAGCGGAGTGAGATCCTGGGAGCGGTACTGTAAAGAAGAATCAGCCTGCTGTGGGGTTGAATGGATAAAGTCCCCTGGTACGAATGGTAAGTCAAGGATCAGAGAGGAGATATGGTTATGGAGCGCTCCCTCGGGAGTAACCGGAACGAAAAAATCAGATTTGGTTGAAATATCTAAGCGGCGGAGATTAGTGAGGAGATTGTCGATCTCCAAACGCTCAGGTGTGGGTCTTAGCGACCTTCTTAACAACCTAGGTGAACCCCTCGCGGTGGGCTCCAGTTGTTGTGATAAGAAAGGGGGTGTTAGTGTCCTCTGAGAAAGAGAGACTTAGGGGTAAAGTGTGGGTGTGAGTATGACTCGTCCCAAGGGGTTCTGGGAAGGATGTTGTAGTAGAAGGGGTATCGAAGACGTTTCCGAGCGGAATAAAGGTGTCCGGATGTAATCTGAGACGGATGCGAAGAATAACAGAACGGGAGCAAAGGTCTGAGTCACGGATGACAACGGATACAGTAAAAAGCATGGACAACGTTCGACGACGACCAACGAAGCCTCTTACAAGTTGGACAAGAAAAGGATCAAAAGGTAGATAGATTTCCGTAGCTAAAACAAGACTTTTTATAGTCCAGGGCATACCCTGGACTGCGTCCGAACCTAATCCCAATGCATGACAGCGGAGATTGTATTTAGTGAAAACTTCTCAGGGCGCTCGGACAAAGTCACGGTGATGTAGAAATTAGTTTTTGATGTGTACACGAAAATGGTGGCGGTCAAAAACCCATCTGCCCTGCGTCGGGTAGTGACTTGAGGGCAACTGGTAATGGTTTGATGGATCCGCAGCCACGTACGATGGCGACGCTGACTCTACAAGGCTGCGCACCTCGATACCAAGACAAAAAGGGGTAAATGAAAAGAACTGAGAAGGTGTCCATTGCGTACAACGCCAGTCTGATTAGTACACGGACATGGATATATAATGAAACAGATACGGATGTGAACACAGACCTCGGACATGACTCGGAATAGACACGGATGTGACAGATACTTTTGAGAATGACTTGCAATGATTTTCTGTTATCTGTAAAAGGGGAAAAGGAGGGGATGTGTCAGGCAGCATGGGACGATGTCTGGCCGACCAGCGTGGATGTCATGGGGAGCAGTCCAATAGGAGTTCGCTAATAGTGATACCTTTGTGGCCTGATCTATGTGTGATGGTGGACACAAACATCGCCGATGACCTGGCCGATGTATTCCCGATTGATCAGTGAATGTAGGTGAGTGCTGGTCAGGTGTGGGGAGCTGTGTGATGGGGTGAACCTGGCATGTGACCGATTACATAAGTATTGTGTGGGCGGTGGCAAAGGCCCTCTCTCTCCAGATCCTGAACAATCACCATGCCCAGACACCTACATCCCGAATTCTCTCAGAGCAAAATTCACATGGTGATGTACTATTACACCTGCCGATTGGAGGAAGCAGGCCGAACGTTCCGGTCGCTCCCGATTGATCACTGGCCCACTCGTTGGTACCCAAACGCTCGATTGGAGCATGTGCGTTAATTCTCATTAATCATGGACTTAGGTGACTTATTCTTTGACAGGCAGCGTTTAGCTTCCTCTTATCTGTCTATGCCACTCGTCAAACTTGTCGCCCAAGCATTCCAGCCCCCTTCAATGTGTTCTATGCTGGGGAAGACGGTTGGTGATTCCAGCGCGATATCCAGGAAATTCCCGAGGAGGAGTTTGGCCTGGTTGCTGGGATCAAATCTTTGCTCACGAACTGGCCAGAGCAGGCGACTGTGTCGTTTCCCAAAGCATGGTGGACCGAGAACATGCCCAATGACAAGGTGTCATTGACACGCCTGACTGATGACACAATCGCCGAGGCCAAGACGTTCTTTCTTGTAAGTTATGGGGGGTCATCGGCAAGCATAACTGAACGTCTGCAGGGTATGTGGGATACTGCCAATCTGTCCCCCATGGACAAGGCCCGAGACAGGCGCCTCGCCGGTGTTAGAACCACAGTTGGTATTCTTCTCAGCATTAATTGCCATGAGTTGAATGCGGCGAAGCAGGTGATGGAGACGTCGTTGGAGGCTTTGCATGCTCTGAGTGGTCCTCGTCCCCGTTGGCAGTAGTTGTACATTGATACTTGTATGATGTAAACTATGGCTTTGCAACGTCTTAGTAACAGATGAAGTGGCTTCGGCATACATGCATGAACTCATGCACCTCGTCCCTCATATACCATGCCAGGACTGCCCTGTCACCATCTGTCTGCCCTACCCCATGCTCGATCATTTTCCCCAACATCGCGATGACCGTTCCTGGGGAGTACTCAAGAGTGAGGCCGAGGGTCGGGAGGAAGAAGTGTAAATTGGAGTAAGTGCCGAAGGTCACCAACAGATCCAACCATTGAGGTCGGCCAAATCGGTCGACGTGGAAAGGGCTCGCCTGGTTCACCATAAGAGACGCGACATTGTACACCGATGGCCATTGGGCCAAGATGGCTGTCATGCCTGTATCGCCGATTTCCTCGGCAAACTCCCCGAGCTTCACCATGGTCTGAAGTCTGCTACAATACATCTCGGGATGCATGATGGCCAATGCGCCAGACAGTATCGCCGCTTTGTCTCATACAGAGGACAGCCATTGTTGGGCAGTTTCCGTTCGCATTGCAGCTGATACTTCGGGGTTTGCAGAACCTCCCTGCATTTCATCGGAGTCTTTATTCCCCATGAATAAATGGAAATGGAACACATACATGTCTCACCTGTTGGAACCATGCTTGTGACATGTTGATCACGCCCTTTGTGTCGGCGTCCATGTGGTACAATGCCTCGCTGGTTCGCCAATTGCCCTTTGCCCCAGCAGTTAACCTGGCATGGAGGGCATGAGCCAGATGGTCGACATTGTTCCAAAGCACCATCTGTACATCTGTATTTCAACATGTTCTATGTATCTCGATCGAACTACCCACCTGATTCGGGGGACTGACAGCACCAGGGAGGTACCATGTGAGAATAACCCCGGACCGATTGACTATGACCGCAGGCTCGGTGATATCCTGGAGTGGGGCAGCACCCATTTGCAGGGCGTCAGAGGCTGTCATTGTCAGAGTCCATATTTCTCCGAGGTCTATCTCCGGTGGAGATCCAGAGGGGTTGGGATTGGTGGACTGAAGTCCGGAGGTAGTGGACCAAAGTCCGAGGGTAGTGGACCAAAGTCCAGAGGAGTGGATCAAAGTCCTGAGGGAGTGGACCAAGTCCAAAGGTAAGTCCATTCGGAGATGATACATAGGGGTTCCGACGTTGGTCACTGACTAGCAGCGACATACGGAGGTGTCGGAGGACGGAGAGACCAAGGAGCGGAGGGGGTGAGGATATCGGCACAGGACTTATGTGTCGCGCCCTTGCCAGTCTCACGGATCCTCGTATTTCAGAGGTTCAGAGTTTTTAGGAAGATCATAAGGAGCGAGGTTGGAAGTATATGGCTTTAGTTGAGAATAACGAGATATTCATACTGAAGGTACGACAGAGAAGTACAGGAGGTTTATATACGATAGAGACCTGGAAGAAGTCTGGGTCCGAACTACTGCGCGAAGGCAATGTACATAGGAATGACTGACGGAGGCGGAACACAGCCGGAACAGGCTGTACGGACTGGTACAGGGAATGCAGACTATGACTGAAGGGGATTAATGAAAAGTACAAGTTCGGAGATGTAACTCCGTGGATGTCCAATGGATCTGTACAAGTCCGAGGTTTCAGGATAGGGGCTAAGGAGATGATCTCCGGAGTTGAACTCCTAAGTGAACTCCTAAGGTGGAGATGAACTCCTAAGGGAGTTCTTCGGAGGTGTGGCCTTATTCAAGGAGTTAGTGGAGTTGGCCGGAGGTGTATGGAGATGTTCGGAGGTGACCAAATAGGGGTTGGAATGGGATATGACAGTCATGAATTTCTCTCCATCTTGGCCCTCTCCGAAAGACGGATTGCATCGATGTTCTCCAGTATAACTGCCAGGAGGTTTAGTTGAGGATTTTGCATTGCTTATCAACTCACTTTGATTCTTGTATGCGCGAACCATGATGTTGACCATCCAGTCTGCCTCGCAAAGAGTTTCTATGCCGACATTGGCAGGGATTATCGGGTTTTTGCCATGGGCGAGAAGCCCAGTAGCCCGGCGGAACTGCTGAACCATGTGGGACGCTAGTTTATCTGTGTATGCCAATTTCCAGTGAGAGGGAATTTCTGGTTTACTTTGCAACCCAGCCATGGAGCCGTCTGTTGCAAATGTGGGGTGATTATCTCCATGTTTCAGTTCCACGGTGGAGATTGGCTCTTTCCGGGTGGTTTGTAGTCCGATGTGTTTGAAGCTCAGCCACGCTCAGGCTAGCTGCATTGGCCAGAACAAATGGACCCGATCTGAGTACCATCTGCACATCTCCGAGAGTGTGGGTCGAGCCCTGGGATAGATCACCGACAGAATGGGTCAGGCCCATCTCAGGGCAATTTTGCAATCGCCGACAGTGTACATCACCAAGAGAGTTGGCCGGGCCCATCTAGGAGGCATGTGGATATCTCCGAGAGAGTAGGTTGGGCCCTTCACTGCATCATTGACTGAGTCGGTCAGGCCCATCTGAGGGCCTTCTGTATATCACCGAGGGAAGATGACCCTCACATGGGCCTGACTGACTCTCTCGGTGCTGTTTCCAAGGGCCCGACCCACTCCCGCGGTGATATGTAGATGACCCTCACATGGGCCTGGCTGACTCTCTGGGCGATTTATCCAAGGGTGAGCTGCTCTCTCGGCAAAGTGCATATGGCCATCAGATTGACCTGACTGACTCTCTCGGTGATGCACAAATGACCCCCAGAGGGGCCCGCCCTACTCCCTCGGCGATGTGCGCGTGGCTCTCTGGGTGATTGACCCCAGGGCCCAACCCACACTCTCGGCCATGTGCACATGGCCATGAGATGGGCCTGACTGACTCCCTTGGTTATATATGCCTGACCCTCAGATGGGCCCGACCTACTCTCTCGGCCCTGTTCATGTGGCCATCAAATGGGCCTGACCGACTCCCTCAGTGATATATGCCAGACCCTCTGATGGACCAACCTACTCCCTCGGCGATGTAATGATGCCCCTTAGATGGGCCTGACATACTCTCTTGGTGATTTATCCATGGGCCCGACCTACTCTCTCGGCCCTGTTCACGTGGCCATCAGATGGGCCTGGCTGACTCCCTCAGTGATATATACCTGACCCTCTTATGGGCCCAACCTACTCCCTCGGCAATGTAACGATGTCCCTTAGATGGGCCTGACATACTCTCTTGGTGATTTATCCATGGGCCCGACCTACTCTCTCGGCCCTGTTCACGTGGCCATCAGATGGGCCTGACCGACTCCCTTGGTGATATATGCCAGACCCTCTGATGGGCCTGACCTACTCCCTTGGCGATGTGCAGATGCCCCTTAGATGGGCCTGACCGACTCTCTCGGTGATACACATGACCCTCCCGCCCTACTCCCTCGGCGATGTCCATATGGCCCTCCCATGGGCCTGACTTTCTCTCTCAGTGATTTATCCTAGGGCCTGACCTACTCTCTCGGCCCTGTTCACGTGGCCATCAGATGGGCCCGACCAACTCCCTCAGTGACGCATACATCACCCTTAGATAGGCCCGACATACTGTCTTGGTGATGTCTGCATGGCCATCAGATGGGCCCGACATAGCTTCTCGGAGATTTGCCTAATACTCTTGCATGGGCCCGATGCATGGTGTCAGGGATGTGCATATGACCCTCATATGGGCCCGACATACAGTATGCGTCATTATTATCACTGGACATGCCCCCGGGCCCGGGGTGGGGTCATCCAAAAGCCTTGGGTGATTTACATGACGGGCTGGTCGAGTTTTTACTGCATGTCCACTACATGGGCTCAAGGTTCTGTTGATACTTCTGAAGGGGGGGGGACGTCAGCCAGTGATATACCATTGTCCTCCGCCAAACTGATTCTACTCAAAAGACTAGAGATACTAGAGACCGATGATGGTGTATGAGACAGGGACGAAGATGCTGTAGACGTGTGAGAGAGAGGGGTCGGCCCACTAGAGGGTGAGATGACAGTCTGGATGACTGTAGCGGGCAGCAGCGGGGGCGGGGACAGGGGCGGAGGAGTGGTCGATGCTGCCAAAGTAGTGATAGTCTCTGTGATGGCCATCAAGCTTCCAAAGCTAGTTAATGGGGAGACACTAGGACACATAATAGACATTTTGAATGAGGTATCATGTCCATCCTGAATTTGGAGCGACTGTGTGAGAGGCGTTGGCTGAAGCTGCGACAATTCATATGAGATATCAGTTTTTGGGGCCCATTGGGACGGGTGGATAGAAGGAGAGGATTTTGTGGTCGCCAATGGGGCTGGGGATGGTAAGCTCTCTTCGCTCACGGGAAGATCACTCATGACAAACTCAGAAGACTTGGTACTGGATACAGTTGGCATTTGTGATGGCTCTTCCTCGGAGCTCGACTCGATGGTCATGGATAGAGATATTGAGAGCTCACCGGAGCTCACTATCGATGGTGGGGGGCAGGTGTTTCCTCAATGTGCTCTGATTCGAGGTCCTGACTAGTGCTCGATATAGTGGGACTGATCTCCGAAGGAGGAAGAGGCACAGACTCGGGAGGTAATTCTGGATGGATGTCCTACTCAGGTGATTGCAATGCAGAAACCTCTGTGAGGGGAGGGGGGGGTTGGAGGAGGTGTCAGAGCCTTTTCGACGGGGAGGTTGACAGCCAATAAGCGCGGTGTACTCGCCTGGGATGGGATTGTCTTGCATAACGACGTGGTGTAGGGAGGCTACGCTCCATAACCTGGTACGACCTCATATAGCCACCCCATCACTCATCACTAGTACCCAACACCATATTCATCACATCTTATCCAAGTCCGAAGCTCCTTCATCAAACCCGAACGAAGTCCGACGTGTTTGTCCTCACATCTCAAGTCCAAACCCTCGCATCGCAAGTCCGAGCCATGTCCTATGTCCTATGTCCACCTGGATCGCATCGGGTGTTCTTTATATTGGTTCGTAATCAATTGTGTGGCTTCTAAACTAAAATCACAGGCTCGTTTCGTGAGCGTTGTCATTCGTAGTGACTGACAAAATATCACCAGGTCCGAAGTCTGGAGACTCCTCCGGACATGGGGACTCATAACAGACTCGTCCCATCTCCGGAGTTCACATCTCTGAGACTCCGGAGCGCGTATGTATCACTATATTGTGTGGCGCAATCCTTATGCTTACCCTACTAATTGAGGTACGAGTGTCCCTTTACCATACACTATATAAACCCTCCACTTCATACTATAGCACCTCAGTTGTTTCTGTCCTCTTTGGCATCGACTGAGGTAAGTCTCTTACATCTAGTATTCACCCCTGTACTCATAGTCGTAGCTCCGGTCTACTCCGGTCTTCGCTAGGTAAATACTAAGTCGTTTCTGTCCTCTTTGGCATCAACTGAGCTCCGGTCTACTCCGGTCTTTGCTAGCTCCGCTCCGCTCCGGACCTCCGGACTAGTCAGTCTTGCCTTCGGACTCTGTTAGTGACGGTCTCGCGTTTGTTCCTGATCACACTTGGACATAAGGAACGACATGTCACACGGACCTAGTTTGTTTGTTTTGTTTCATCTTTATATCCTTGTCCTTGGTTACCATTAAGTCCGGAATATGCTCCGAGACTATAAATCTTTGTATTCGGACATCTGAATACGTCTTTCGCCCAGTCAGTGTTGATCATCTCTTTCTCGTCCACATCGTCCCGAACGTCCACAATACGAAGTCCGGTGCCCGTTGCATGACTTACCATCGCTTGCATTCACGTCTCGCACCTTCAAAACACCTCGCACTCTACAAATCGACGCTCAGGTGTCTCTCGGGTGTCCTTGCATCCATTTCTTTCATCTATCCGAAACTCCAGACTTTGTCTAGGAGCCTCGGACTTCCTGTTTCTTGTCCTCCCACTCTTCGACTCACATTTGAATCCCTTTAGGGTCGAACCTATCGCACCCTCACCCCTTTTCTTTAGCTTGTGACCTGATTGGCTTAGTCCAAGAAGGTTTTCAGCGAGCCTTTGTTACCTACAGCGGTCTCATAGTGGGTTTCTGATTGTTTTGTTTGCTCGCATTCACAGAGTGCCATGGTGACAAACTTGGTTTCTGTCTCCGATTTGCACTTCTCGGCCGTGTAGAACTTGGTTGAGGCTTCTGTCTTGCATTTCTCTGAAATCATGTATTCGGATGAGACCTCTGAAGCACACTGGCAATGGTCCGCTGTGTGGAACTCGGTGGAGGCTTCTGTTTTGCACTGCTTGATAGTTGCATAGTTGGTCTCAGAAGGAATTGAGGGTAATGACTTGAACAATGCAGTCGATGGGGAGTTGGCAGTTTCGTACCCTTCACTGCCCAAGCTGTCCAGAATCTCAAGCACAGATAAGGTTGCAGTGGAAGGAGCAGGTGTTGGAGTAGTGGAGCGGCTTCTCATCCAGCTACTGGAACGACTTTGTGAAGCTGTGGAGCCTGAAGCAGTGTTCTCCTTGTCAGAAATGTAGCCCCTACTATGGTGCCTCCTCCGAATTCCCTGGCTTCTGGACAAGAACGATGGGAAGATGACATGTAGCTGCTGTGACTGTATGATCCGTCATGTGAGTCACCCAAATAGGACTTGGACTTGGTATGCCTGTAGGAGAGCGTTGAAGGCACAATCTGTGTACAATCTGTGTATTAGAGCCACCAGACGTGAACTCGAACACTGCCTCGTCGGTTAGAGTTCCAGTGATGGTCTTTCGCACATCAGATGATGAGGTAGAAGAATCTGTCGCTGTGCAAAACGAGTTTGTGGCTGTACGAGGCTCGCTCGACGATAGTGTGGAGGGAATGGCGGTGCACGAGATAGCGAGCTAGTGCCTAATGAGTCCGAGATCATATGCAGGTACAACAGGCTGGGAATTGTGTGCAGTGGCGGGAGTTTACCTTGAACTGGGGCTGGCAGAGCCAGTTGTCATTGTGTGAATGGTTCTGATGGAACTTGTTGGAGAACTAGGCTCTAAGTGGCTCTAACAGAGTGATCCAACGCAATCCCTGTGAGTGATCATTAGCGGAAAGGCACTTGCAGAAGTAAAAAAAGATGGCATACCAAATGATGCCAACCCAATGGACTTGCTGGCTTGCACTTTCTGCAGCTAGTAGGCTCTCGACACCATCGTTGTATAGCCTGGAGTGGACACAGCAAATCCATGAAAGGAGCCTTGGCGATCTGAGTGTGAGCAGCGACTGTTCTGATATCTTCTTTTGCACAGTGGTGGTTTGGGGAAGGAACGGAGCACACTGAGTCCATGATACAACTGAGAAGATCCCACGTTACGATGCCTCTGCTGCCACTGGGAGCGATCCAAGACAGCAGTGACATGTGTGGGTATAACAACGCTTCGTAGCACTGCCAGCAATATGGGAGTCCAGATCCGTGCACATTTGGACACCATAGATCTCCTTTGCGAAGCAGCTGTGCGTGATCTTAGCACTAGTCACATGGCCTGGGAAGCTGTTATGTAGATCACGTGACAGTGCTTTGGCATTATTATACAGGTGCATGTTGTTACCACTTTCTTTTCTCTTATCGCCTACCTTGTACTACATGCACTTCGGACACTATTCCTTTTCCACGATGACTTCCCTTATCTCTAGTTCCTTCCCGTCGGCGTTCCGACGGTACTCCACTTGCTTGGTCATTGTGTATCTTCCTTCACATTCTACCTCTTTCTCTCGCATTCTATGCCTACCCTTAACTTCTCTTCCATGTAGTATATAAACCGTCATTCATCGCTCCATGTACTTTCTCTACTCTTGAGCTCCCTTATATTCTTGTATCTTGTACAAATCTATCGCTCTTGTGGTCCCCACTTGAACCTGTTGGTAATCAGCCCAACCTCCTTGAACCTTTGAACCTCGTGTGAACGACCCCACGAGCTCCTTGATTCCTTGTAGTCTTCGTCCTACTCTGAAGGACGTTACTTCTATAAGACCTCGTCGTACTTCTGAGTCGATGCTCTCCTCGTTCTTCGTTTCTTAAGGGCTACACTTGTACCTACCCGGTCCAAGCGTAACACATGTCAGTGGAAGCTATGAGCCCATAATAGCATAGTAGAAGTCTTTATCATAGTACTTGTTTAGAAGCATTGTTGAAGAGGCATGGATACTATTGTAACGGCTTAGTCGAGTGTCAGCAGCAGGGACCAAAGCGAGGAGTAACATGACAGTACAACCATAGTTGATCCAACATAAATATCTCACCAAGTGGGATTCTGGACCCAGATGGATGTGATGCATGTGTCGCTCACTTCAGGATATGTAGTCCTGAGGAAGGCTCAACAGCAGAGCCATTGGCTTGGGTGACAATATCCAGGCACTCTGCATAGATGAGGAAGCAGTTCGCCCATGGACTTCTCTGCTTTCTGAGGGGTGCAGGACACATGATCATGCAGACAAGAACGATTTCGTGACCTGTATTATTCAGATTTTATTATTGTGGCAGTCCCTCATGCATAACATTGCTACATACCTATTAAGCCGCTTGAAGGCCATGCATATGCCTCGTCAACATTCAGGACTGCAGCATCGTAATTGCCATATTTCCATGTCCTGTCAGGTAGGTGGGCATGGATTGTGAAAGTTGAGCCCAGTGTGGATGGGTCATAGTATAACTTCTGCTGCAGATGGGCCTTGTACCATATCTGGAGTTCATTGAATGGGAGTGGAACGTTGGCGGGTGATCTCCTTGCGCCGCCGAAGGTATGAAAGTTCCGAGCGAAGGTTCCTTCATGGTTGACGTAGTCCCCTAAGGCTCCTCGCAGATCCGGGAGGTTAATGTGTTGCAGCATCATCAATGGAGATGCGGCAGATTGAGGGGTCACAGGTGAGATGGAATGCTGTAGAGCCGGCGATGAATACTCAAAAGGGATGGTGAGTGGTATCAAGACTTGGAGGGGCTATGAGGAGTTGCTTGGCTCTGGCAAAAAGGTTAGTTGCATTGCATTGCGGTGACCACAGCTCTTCCTCCAATCTCAAATCTTCATCGCCGTTTACCTCATCATCTCTCTCTGGCTCTGAGCCTGAGCCATTGTCTTCCTCCCTACGTATAGACTGCTTGCTCAGAGTGATTGCAGTGTTGAAAAGGCGACATTTCTCATCGCGGTCAAGGGTCCAACAGATTTGGAATCATAGTTCGTGTTGTTCGTCATAGCAGCAGGATCCTTGATAACTTCGATGTGGGCATGTTCAGTCGTATCTGCACTCCATTGGATGATATTTCCGGTGTTGTTGATGCTCGGAACCACATGGTGCATAAACTCCATCATAGGTATGTTGAAGTGATCAAGAGGCACATCGGTTTTTCCACCGTGATGGAGGCCTCGCTCGAGGATCGCATGCTTGTGCTGGTGAAAATCTGTCAATGCGGCGGCTACCCTGTCACGGGTGATGGAAGAAATGACTGGAGCCTGCACAAGATAACGAAAGTCCATTAGTGTTATGATCACTCCAAGCAATAATGGACTTAACATTTTTCTTTTCATTCAACCCCTATCTATTTCCTTCACGAATTCACATGCATTCCTTTCATCTCCGCTCTATCGCTTCCAGTCACACATGCGTATCTAATCTCCCATATCCATGCTTCTTGTTCACATTAGATCCGCATTGCAGCCGCATGCTGCCACAGTGTACATGCACACAATGCATGTCCGCTACATGCCTTTACCTCATGTTACCCGGTATCACAGATACTTACCTTATATATTAGTAGCACTGCATGGTCTGTGCACACATGTACTTAGTATATAAACCCCAATGCAGCGCCAGAGAACACTAGTCTTGTTCTCTCGGAGTTTCCCCTACAGGCAACTCTACTTCTCTTCTCTCTCGTCTTTCTCTCAGTTCAAGTGACCTAGCGATAAAGGCTTCACTTAAGTGTGAGTCCTTTAGGGTTGTTTCACTAGAACAAGACTATTCAACATCGCTACCTCGCTTGCGGACGACTATTGACGTAGACCACTGAAGCACCCCAAGACGTTTCCTACCGCCCACCATACTCTTGCGTTTACATTGCACCCTCCAGTACGTCTAGGAAGGTACAACGCGCTATACGGGGCTCAAGACATCTTTGTAGTGTCTGCGCCACCATCTTACGTCGCATCGGTAGAAGGATCGTCGCTCATACCCAACGGGCACGTATCAGAGGTTCGGGAGTGGTTCGGGTCGGCTCAAGAAGAAAACGAGTTGTTAGATTTAGTTTACCCTCCAACACCAGTAGTAGAAGCAGCGGAGGCAGGACCAGCACAGACAGGACAAGCGCAGGAGCCAGGAAGTCCCCACCCATCGTCTCTCGTCCTTTCGGACTACGAGAGTCTACAGGGAGCGCCTGTCGCACCCCACGCCCCATCGGTATGCAGCAAAAGCTACGACCCGAACGAGTTCGACCCGTCAGCACACCAGCAGATCCCGCAGGCATTAGTGCCATTATTCGTGCCAGAGAGAGTAGTCGATTGGCTCGTCGAAGGGCTAGTGGACCGAGTTAGGAGAGAACAGATCAGGGAAAGGGAACCAACCCCGTATCACCGAGTCCAAAGACCTCGACAGAGGAAAGTGTGGCCAGCAGCCACTAAGATAAGAGAAGAAGAACCAAGGGTTCTCTGGCCATTCGAAGATGAACTACAGTTTGCACCATACCTTAGGCCAAGGAAAAAGTGCTACAAAGTAAAGAGACGCCCTACATTAGCACCACACACAGCGGAACCACGTACACGCCGCTTATGAGTACCAAACCCCCCTCTCCCTCCTCGTATCTAGATAGCATTACGCAATGGCAGCTACTTTCGACCGAGGACTGTTTGAGCAAGCGCTCACCGCAAACAATGTTAATGGAGTCCTTACACAGGAACTCCTCGCTATGTTCGATTTCTTCATTGCGGAAAGAGATATACAAAATCACAACGTACAAGCATGTTTGGGACAAATCCACACATTACAGCAGCAACAGTTGGCGGCGCAAGCACAGCCAACAGTACCCAAAATGAGCAAAGTATTCCAAGACCCTGGAAACTTTAACGGGTCAAAAGGAAAGTTCGAAGAATGGTGGACTAAGATGAAAGCCTGGATAGGTGAAAACCCCACCGTATTCCCACAAGGTTCACACAAGGCAGTGACGGCTGTGCTATCACGCCTTGAAGGACAAAAGGCAGGCAGCTTTGCCCGCACAAGGATAGATCGCCTATTAAATCGCGGTACATACACATGGGCAGAATTGGAAACGGAAGTCGAAGCTCTTTTCTGTTCTGTCAATCAACAAGAGTGGGCTAGGCAAAAGTTAAAAGCCCTGAAACAAACGGAGTCAACACCCATAGATGATTGGATCATCGACTTCCAAAGATATGAACCACAGACAGGAATGGACACCTCCCATCTGTTGGAACTCATCGAGCAAAATGTCCAACGATCGATAATAGATCGGATCATAATGGAAGGGCCACGCCCCGATATGGTGATTGATTATCTCAAGAAGATCAGAGAAATCGGCACACGGAAGCAGTTAATAACCTTCCTACATGGCAGCCATAGCCGAAGATCCAGAGATCCCCATGCGATGGACATAGACGCTTGCGAGCGTCGTCCCTCTACATCAGCGCCCAGAGCATCAATGAAGTGCTACAATTGTGGAGGAGGTCACTTCGTCAAAGAATGTCCCAAGCCGAAACTCGCATGCCCAGATTGCAAGTACCTCGGCGGAGGACACAAAAAGACTTGTAGACGAGGCGGCCGCAAGGTCAGGGACGTCGAAGAAGAAGGTTCCACCTCGTGGGACAATGAGTCATCCGGCCCGGATCAGGCTATCCGTGGCATGTCATATGACGAAATGAAGGCATACTTCTTCAATCTCAAAGACACAGAATCCAAGAAGGGAAAAGGGAAAGCCACATGAATGCACCGGGTGTTCATGCGGATGCTAAACGGGTAAGGTTTAACTTAACTGACGATAACAGGTTTTTGCCACTGGCTGGTGAAGAGTCTGAAGAATCAGACAATGAATCATCTGAAATGCCAAGTGGGTCTCCCTCAGTGGAGCTCGGCAGGGGCTTCACACCTGTGCTTAATTCACTTTCAAACACCGATATTAAAATCCCGGAAGAAGTGTGCATACGCAGCACAAATCTGGAGAAGGAGATCTGTATGACCATTCGAGTCTCTCCTTCTCACACAAGGAATTTCATCACCGCAGAAGCGCTGCTAGATAGTGGCGCAAACATAATATTCATTGATCGTGCATGGGCACAGAAACATCAGTTACCCCTAACCCCTCTGCGCCACCCTATTCCTGTGTACAACGTGGACGGAACCAAGAACTCCGCTGGAAATATCACACATTCCGCAGAAGTAATTATTGAATACCAGGGACACAGAGAATGTGTCACCGCTGAAATCATGGATCTTGGAAAAAACCAAATGATACTCGGCTTCTCCTGGTTAAAGAAGCATAATCCTATTATAGACTGGACCAAAGGAACAGTCGAGATGACACGTTGCCCGAGGACATGCTCTTTCCTTCAGGATAAGGAATCATTCTTACGTCATGCTGATAAGGAAGAAGAAGAAAACGCCTACCTTGCATACGCGGTACGCGCGGCTTTAGATAAGCCTATTCCTAAGAAAGAAACAGCAGAGGAACTTGTGCCCAAAGAGTTCCACAAGTATCTAAAAGTATTTCATAAAGGAGAATCTGAGCGAATGCCAATTCAGAAACCATGGGATCACGCCATTGACATGAAAGATACGTTCACACCCAAGAAAGGACGCATCATTCCCCTATCTGTCACAGAACAGCAGGAAGTTTCCGAATTCATTGATGATCAGCTCAAAAAGGGATATATCAGACCCTCTAAATCTCCACAAACATCACCCGTGTTCTTCGTACCAAAGAAGGATGGACGAAAACGTATGGTACAGGATTACCGTTATCTAAACGAACACACGGTTAAAAACAATTACCCATTACCCCTAATCTCGCAATTGGTCGATAAACTAAAAGGGGCTAAGTTATTCACAAAGATGGATCTCCGATGAGGATACAATAATGTACGCATCAAAGATGGTGACGAATGGAAGGCGGCTTTCGTTTGCTTCCGAGGAGCATTCGAACCCCTCGTAATGTATTTCAGGCTATGCAATTCCCCCGGAACGTTCCAAGCCATGATGAACGAGATCTTTGCAGATATGGACAACTGCGTCGTCGTCTACATCGATGACCTAATGATATTTACCAAAACAGACGATCGTGAAACACATAATAAGATCGTTCTGGAAGTACTATGACGCCTCGAGGAAAATGACTTATTCATAAAACCAGAAAAATGCATATTCCACGCCACAGAAGTTGAATTTCTGGGGATGATCGTGGGAGTAGACGGGATAAAGATGGACGAAACAAAGGTTCAAGCCATTTTGGAATGGCCTACGCCCAAGAATGTCCGAGGAGTTAGAAGCTTCTTAGGATTAGCGAACTTCTACCAAAGGTTTATCCAGGATTACGCAAAAGTGGCTAGACCACTTAACGATCTGACGAAAAAGGAAAACCCCTTCGAATGGAAGCAGGAACAACAGGAGGCATTTGACACGCTAAAACATCATTTCACCACAGCCCCTGTACTCGCATTCCCCGATGATGATGCTCAATTCCGCTTAGAATGTGACGCTTCTGATTACGCAACAGGAGCAGTGTTATCTATTCAGAAAGATGACAAATGGCACCCAGTTGCCTATTCCTCTCATTCCATGTCTCCGCAGGAACAGAATTACCCTATCGCCGATAAAGAAATGCTCAGTGTGATTCGTTCACTCGAGATATGGCGCCACTATTTAGAAGGCGCAAGACACGAATTTGAAATTTGGAATGATCATGCGAATTTGCAATTCTATATGACTCATCAGGACCTCAACAGGAGGCAAGCACGATGGGCTCAATACTTATCGCGTTTCAATTTCAAATGGTTACATAAGCCAGGTGCCACAATGGGAAAAGCAGATGCTCTCTCTAGACGAGAAGATCATACAGTCGGCCTTGAGGACGACAATAAAGGAGTATTAGTAATCTCCCCGGAGAAGATTAGAGCACAACACGTTCTGCTCTCCGATGAAGGGGACCACATAAAACACAAAATCTCTGACGCAATCAGCCGTTTCACAGAAGAAGATATCGTCACATTATGTAAAGATTGGAAAGTGTGCGAGGAACATGATGGATTCCTTTACGACACACTCCACAGGCTGTATGTGCCTGATGACGATGATCTCCGCATGGAAGTCGTGCGGCTGCACCATGATACCCAGTGAAAAAAAGGGATATGTAAGCACGTGTCAGCGTATGTGTATCTAGGTCATAGGTGTACATTCGCTCGCATCGAAAATGGGCATCTCCATAGGTCTCTCTCATATGTATACTTATGTAAATCTTTTCCTCTGTATGTCCCATAGGTTTCCATAGCTCACACTCGTCAGAGAAACTGCTGCGAAAATCTATCCCATTCTAGGCCTCCATAGCAATCACATCTCGTATACCTATGCAGATCTATGACCTGAAACTCGCCACCCCTCCCATCCACCTATGCCCATCTATGCCTCTCGGGGGGCTGGGAATCCCGCTGCCCGCCACCCGCCACCTGCCACCCATTGCCCGCTGACCATTGCCCGCCGCCCACTAGTACCACCACCACCACCACCACCATCCCCTCGTCTCCTCTTCACGTCCAATGCATTGGCAATACAGCAATTTTTCCGATAACATCTGCTGTTCCTTTTGACCAAGTACCATCTGCAACCTACAAACTGTTAGTTTGTTGGTTTCAAGGATCTCTAATACGTACCAGCTTAGTAGCCTCATCCTTGTATCGCTAATGCACAAACCCTTAAGTACTACAATGCACGATAGAGATGAATACAACTTACAGCTTTTCTCTCGGCAGTTAGCGTCTGATAATAGGTGTCAAACTCCTCCTTCGAGCCGTCGTGTTTGACTTGCTTGAGCCACCGTTGGGCACAGAGAGTCCTAAGAAGATATTATATTACCAAAGGTAGAATAGTAATCAAAAGCGCTTACCGCCCGGTTTTGTTTGCCGGAGGTCGCCAACCTTTCTTGAGACTTGGTGTTGCCGTAGTGACTTGTCTCGATGAATCAGAACTTTCCGTGGCCTTCTGAGTCAGCGTCGTTCTGTCAGTTGTAGTGGACGCGACAGCATCCGAGTCACTGCTTCTTGTATCTGTACTTGACTCCTTTCCCTTGACTTGGCACGTTCGTGATAACCTGGATAGTGTTTATTAATATTGTCAAAGAGTGTTAAAAAATATACAATGGGTTCTTGATGCGAACAAATAATCTTGTTTGCGCCTGACTGCCCCCAGATGCTGGCATATCCCCAGAGGTCTTACACTCGTCTGCACTGTTCGGGGGAGTGATGGACTTGTTCACGGCGCTCGGGGAGGCAGCGAGTTCATTTGCGGTACCTGTAGAACCAATATTGTCGTTCGTGGTACTTGGGGGGGTGATGGACTCATTCACGGCACTCGAGGAGGCAGCGAGTTCGTTTGCGGTACCTGTAGAACCAATAACATTGTTCATGGTACTTGGGGGGGTGATGGACTTGTTCACGGCACTCGGGGAGGCAGCGAGTTCGTTTGCGGCACCCGTAGAACCAATAACAATGTTCGTGGTACTTGGGAGGGCAGTGGCTTTGTTCGTGGCGCTTTGGGCAGTGATAGATTCGTCTGCGCTGCTTGGGGAGGCAGCGGCTTTGTTTGTGACACTTCGGGTAGTGATAGATTCATCTGCGCTGCTCGGGGGGGCGATGGACTCGTTCGTGGTGTTCGGGGAGGCAGCGGCCTCATTTGCAACACCTGTAAAACCAATAGCATCATCTGTAGTACTTGTAAAGTCGATTTCCTCATCCATAGTGCTTGTGAAGTCGATCATGTCTTGAATTGGTTCACCAGCTGGGACAACATGAGCGTCGGATGATGCTGATTTCTGTTTGGGGCGTTTTGTAACAGGTTCACTTAGCTCGCGACTGGAGACACTGTTGATGTCGGTATCTCCTTCGGATTTAATCTTTCGTTTCGTAGCTCTCTTCTCCTTCTCCTCGGTCTTGTTCGTAAACCATGTCTGCTTGAATGATGGATAGTGGTCCTTGGCTAGCTTATCGATCTTCCATTCGTCTTCGCCAAGGTTATTGACAGGGTGCGACTTGGCCAGTTCGTAGTGGAGAGCCTTCTTGAGCCCAAGTGACATTGATGTCCATGTGGTACTTGCATCGATCAAATTTTGATTGCGGAAGCCGTGCCACATCCCACGCATACATTCAAGAATTTTCATCACTGAAGTATGGTTGAGCGGTCGGCCATTCTCGTCTTCTAGGTATCTCATGTTGTGGTTCTTGTCGTTCATCTTGGAGTGCTGTCCCTCAGCGGTTTCGTGCCAATCCTTCCAGTTCTTGTGCGTCCAAAAGCGAACAAGTGGGAAATCATCTCGTTTAGGCTGAGGTAGAGGTGGGAGTTCTGGCTGAGCAGGTTGCTGGAGTAAGACATTGATCGTGTTCGATGACGTGCTTGTATTTGAACCTGTTGTTTGACAGAGTTGTGCGACTAAGGTGTTGTAGGACTTCCTGGAGACCATGATTAGATAAAATAATGCAGATGAAAAGGCTCACTGGAGTGTAGAAAATCTTGCTTCGTATGCTGTATTTTCAGTCTTGAGCTTCGTTACCATCTCCTCCAAAAAATGTATGCGTTGAATAAACTGTGTATATGCGTGTCAAACAATGTCCACAATGTATAAACGACTCACCGGATTCGTTTGATACTGGTTATTAGGCCATTGCAACTGTGGTAGTTGGATCTGTGGTTGGATCTGTGCTGCTTGCATTTGCGTGGGTGCTTGCATTGGTGGTATCGTTAAAGCGTCTGGATATGGTTGTTCAGAGGGTTCGTCATACAAAAGAGATGGATTGGCTGGGATAGAGAAATCAAAGGAGGGATGCATCAATCGTGATCGTTGTGGAGAAGGAGAAGGTTGTCGAGCGCACATACCGTGAGAATCTAGATTAGACTACGCTTCAGTGTGATGCGCACATCTTCTACAACTACCACTATACTATATCTACCACTCCGCGTGTCATTGACATGCTCGGGGACACCATCTATCTCGAAGTGGATGGTGTTCATCAAGACTGGAAGACTTACAAGCTCGAACTTGACATTAAAACTCCCGGTAGAAAGGTAATGCACCCATGCATATAGACGGTCAATCTTGCCTTGCTTTTTAGATGTTTGCCTTTAGAATCAAAGAATCGTCAGTCAAGGACACTTCTGCACTGGACGACGACTCTTCAGAGTCTTCTGATGCCATGTCCGTGCAAAGTGACAGTCTTCTCACTTCAAGCGAAACAGAACCACAGTAAGTTCTAACACATCTAATATACATTTTCTCATCATAGTACTAGAAAGGTTACAGTAACTGAATGTCGCATCCTCAAGAGGTTTAGACGAGATCAGTCCGATCAAAATGTCTTGCGTTCCGGTCTACCCGCTCCGCTCTGTGTAGTTGGTTATGTTCTTCCCCCGATCGCTACAGCGGAAGAGATTGTCGAAAGAGTTCAGAAATGTGTGCAGCTTTCTTGAAATGTATTAACACTGTACTTGTACTCGAGAACAAATGTTGTATCAGTCTGTATCATCATCAATATTCTCCTCCCCAAAATGTGCGATTTGCATGCCCGTTTTTTCCACAAGAAAGTATTGCTCTCTGGCTCCGAGATCACCAGGGGGAGAGTGTGGGATCATAGCGACAACAGACTGGATCGACTTGATATCGATAATGCAGAGACTTGCTTCACCGAGCTTTGTACACGAGACGAGGGCTCCATTTGATCGTGCAAGAAGGTCTTCGTTGGGTAGCGAATACAATGTTACGAGCGCAACATTCTTGAACTGGATAGCAGGATCGTTGTTTGGCTGATCATCTGCTTCATTGCCCCCAGGATTGGAATCTGTTACGAGGTGGGCGAAGTATCGTACTTCAGCAAATCTAAGAGTGTCATTCAAAGCGACCTTTTGATTGTTATTAGACATATGACAAATTTTCACTCTCTTACCTTTATGTTCCGTGCCATACGTACCTCTTCTTGTAGTCTTTGTAACTCGACAAATGCCAATTGGGCTACTTGTCCGTTAGGTAATCGGAGTCGACCCCATCGACGAACCTTTTGACCACCAGGTTGCTGCAGATATGTAGCTACAACACGTGTTTCTTGTTCGGTGACACGGACAGCATACGCGTCTCGTTTGGGAAGTAGAACATAGCCGTTACCAAGGTCGGTACTACCACGGGGAAGAGAGTTGGTATCGTCGTGTAGGGACGGAATCATTGCCTTTAAGGCATTGACCTGACATCTACGAATTCCCTGTTGCGCAAGGTTGGAAAATGGATCTGAGGGTTGTCGGATTTCACGAGTGAGATTCCCTATAGTCCGTTCCATTGTCCATTGGGATGATGAGATGGGGGAACCAATGCGAGCGGCTTCGGGGGCAAGATGACATGTAAGATGGACGCAGGGTCGGACAAAGTGGATGCGGTCAGCGCGGCGTTGATAAAACAACAGCTCGAACTCGTGTTCCCATTGGATGAAGAGCTCTTGTGCTCTTTGGAGTTGCGACAAGCTGATGCTATATTGACTCATGATGCGAAGGGCAGCGACGAATTTGCAGAAGTTTTCCCAGACATTATCAGGGAGGACGCCATATAGAAGACCTGGACAGAGGCCATACAGCCATGTTATGTATTCTGTCGCCTTGTACCATGAGTTTGCATGGAGGCTAGGGTCACGGGGAGCAACGTTGAAGGATCCTGGAAGGTAGATTTTGCACCTTGCAACTTCTTTGCCATGCGCTTGCCAATGTTGTTGTTCCTGAATATAGCCCAAAACCACGTGGCACGATCGTCTGTTTGAGCGCAATCGATCATCCCTCGGAATAAATCTGACCAAAGGGCTGCCATGTTTGCACCAACGAGGTGCATAATTTCGGATGAAAACACTCCGGAACACCAAGGATATGTGTAGGTTGGAGCCCGAGAAGAATGCTAGGGCCGACAATGCCTGTTTCTAGGCGGCGAGACTGGAATTGATTTGATGTGCGGGACTCGAGAACATATCGTAGACATTGAATGTATTCGCGGGATGTGCTTACTGTGATATCGAGCGGATCGACATCATCGTGGCTGGATCCTGGAACGTTATAGTTGTTTGGTTTGAGTAGTACTGGATAATACTGAGACCCGCCCGGTTTGCGCCGACCAGTAAGTGGGCATAGTAATCGGCATCCACATCTTCCCTGGTGACCAACAAAATTGCTGATTGTCGTTAAGCCTGGTCCATCAGCACATCCGAGAAAATAGAATAGCCTTGATATGAAAACACGGTCCTATAAAGCATCCCAAACTTGAAGACCTTCGCGCTGCACCACAGATAGGTGGTGAAACCTGGATATAGAAACGACTCGAGATGCTTTGGTTTGTTCGGACCGGGGATGATTGCACCTGGTAGGATGAATTTTTCTTGTAGCGGAATTCGGGTGCGAGATCGAGAACAATCAGATGTAGATCCAGCAATCGGATTCTTTGCTATCGTAGAGTTGAGTACCATCGATCGAAAACATAAGCAGCGTGTCATCAGGTCCAATTCGACCTTTCTGAACGGCGTCGAGGTATGCTTCACCACAGAACATGTCGTCATACTTGCTAACGAAGCCATTGTTGTGTCGTAGCTCCTCGAAAAGTTGTTCTGTGCGTTCAGCACGATAACGCATCTTGCGAGCCGTGTCAGGGTGTCGGCGGAAGGCTTGGAGCTGTGGAGCGATAGGGATAGTATTGAAAACTGCGCGTGCCACCTGTTCCCGCCGGAGAGCTTGTATCGAGGCTCGTGACAATCGGGACACTCGTTTAGGTTGCAGATAGCATCCTGTATATGCAACGCACGAGTTGATGCACATCTCCTTGACGATTGGCGTCACTCCACTCATTTCAGTAAGGATTTGTTTAAGTCGGTATAAGCGTTGGTAGAGAGGAATCTGGAAACCGTTGGTGGATCGCCTTACGTATCTCATGGTATGTTTGTTCCGAGGAGTGTTCGAGCGCGAGGAAAGTTTTGAGCGCAAGCTCAATGTCGGGATTCTCGACTTGAAGCAGCTCTGTTGGTGGATGACGTAGTCGTGCAAGAGCATCGCCGATAAGTCCAATACCATCATCCAGGATGCATGACGGAGAGCCATGATGAACGATAGGTCGCGAACATGCTTCTCGAGGGTGGCAATTTGCAAAAGATCTTCCAGGTTGAGCTCTGTTAGAGGGTGCACATTGTCCGCATGATCTTCCAATTGCAGATCTTCCTCATTGAGGTCCAGCGCTGCTGGTTCATCCTGAGGAAAGTCTTGAGCCAGAGGACCAGGTTGTTTGGTCTCGAGTGCGTGAACGAGAACGCATTGTGGATCTGCCAGGCAAAGGAGAATGCGAGATCGAGCGACCACGGCGCAGAGACTCAGAGTGGGTGGTGAACGGCTTGGAGATCGAGAATGCCCGGGCGACTCTGAATCCTGTTCTGACTAAATCAAGATTGATCAGTGTCTATATGTTACCATACTGAGTGTAATATAGACTTACATGACGCCAATGTTTTCCTGGGGTGTGATGACCATCATCCATGGGTCTCTTGACCCCGATCGAAGGATTCGGTCCATGGGCAGCATTCATAAATGCTCGAAATTCATCAGAGCGACAGGCTAATCGGATTGCATCTTTCTTGTCCTCAGAGGCCTCGCGTAGATGGCGTCACCAGGTGTTGGCGGTGCTTAGCTGTCTTCGACGTCCTTTGCAGTATTTCCGACATACGCACCAGAACTGCTGATCAGTTGATGCGCCAGGCATGAAGAGGCTTGGAGTAAGAAGATAGAAACAAGATGGTGAAATGAACATAATATGTGATGCATGATATGATATTTCGGGAGGCAATCGTGTTCACCACATAGCAGATCCTATGCATAGGGACAAGGATTGAAAACGGGTAGATTCGCATAGTGACATAGGTCAAACATATGTAAATATAGATCGACATGGGAACTATACTACGCTTTTCACTGGGCATGATACCCCGATGGCCGGACATGCTGGTTCAGACAAGACACTTGACCTGCTGCAGCACAGCCATTGGTGGCCAGGATTGGCTACATTGTTAAACGTTATATCGCCGGATGCGATCGATGCCAACGGTTCAAGGGAACTAATCAGGCCCCAGCTGGTCTGTTACAGCCACTTCCCATACCTGATCACCTTGGGAAACATCTCGGCGGATTTCACTACAGATCTTCCCTGTCCCAAGGCTATGATTCTATTCTGGTAGTAGTTGACAGGTTCTTCAAGGAAGTCGAACTTATTCCCTGCACGAAGACCACATCGGCACTCGATACAGCTAAATTATATCTCAATCACGTTTGGAAGCATCACGGCCTTCCCACCACTATTGTATCCGACAGAGGACCCCAGTTTGCCAGCACGGTCATGGCTGACATATGCCGTTCTCTCGGAATTAAACCTAAGTTATCCACGTCTTTCACCCTCAGACTGATGGTCAGACGGAACGCATGAATCGCGAAGTTGCAGCATTCCTTCGCTTATTTACATCAGAAAAGCAAGATGAATGGGCCACTTGGTTACCTGTAGCCCAATTCTCCATGAATTCCAAGAAAGCACTGCAACGGGCAAGTCCCCTTTCGCAGTTACACAGTCATATGAGCCAGAATGGGTATCGAGTCACGTCACTCAAAGGCACCAGCTGCCCTCGAGTTTACCGACTGCATTGGCTGACACTTTGGAACAAGTTAAAAGTAATATGTCCGCGGCTCAGGACCGCATGAAGCAAAATGCGGATCGCCACCGTTCCGAATCTCCGAAATATGAAATTGGAGATAAGGTATGGCTATCCACATCGAACTTGCGCTTAACGTGTGCCTCTCGTAAATTAACTGAGCGATGGCTCAGCCCCTATGAGATAACGGAGCTGATGGGCTCAATGCTGTAAAGCTCAGACTCCCCTCCTCCATGAGGATTCACCCTGTTGTCAATGTCTCGCGATTGAAGCCCTATAAGGATAGATTGTAACGAAGTCTGAGAGAGAGGAGCGGTTGCTTGATACTCAGCCAGTGCCTAAGATGGGCAGAAACGACTATATTCACCTGAGAGAGAGGAGCGGTTGCTCGATACTATAGTACATTAGTTAGAGATAAAAACTAAGTAAAGGTAACTCACCTCAGCCGGTGCCTAAGATGGGCAGAAACGACTGAGGTGCTTGTAAGTGAGGTGTAGGTATATATATGCTGTGGATGGAGGTATACTCGTATTATGTTACCTACAATATTGCTGTGATGAACCTGAAAGGTTTAAGCGAATAAGAGTTGTAGTGCTTCCGGTGCTTCCGCGTGTTCCAAGGAAGTTCCGGAAGTGGTTCCGATGTTTCCGAGTTCAGAAGAGCGCGGGAATATTTCGGAAGTGGTTCCGGTGGTTCCGACTTCGGAAGGCGCGGGAAAGCTCTGGAAGTGGTTCCGGAATAGGGGCTCGAGATCGGAACACGGAACAGTCGGAACTGTTGTCATTTGTCAGATGCCTGGTCAATCCACCTTTCGGCCCGGTCCAGTTCTGGTAACCAAGGATCGAGATGACGAGTATGAGGTTGATTTTATCGTTGACTCATGGTATAAGGGCCGTCGCCTCGAGTTTCTGGTGCATTGGAAGGGCTATGATGAAACGGATCGGACGTGGGAGCCACGGGCTAATCTCACGCATGCTAAGGATGCTATTTCCGACTTTCACGGAGCACACCCTTCTGCCCCTAGGGCCTTATCTATGACTCCTGAAGCGTTCTCTTCCCTCTTTAGGGTATATGAGAACTTTACCACATTTAATCTGCGCCGTCTCCCTTCGATCGCCTGGAAGTCGATCTTTAGGCCGGGGGTGGTTTTGGTATAAAAGACAGCGCATCACTCTTTCATGACCATCTCACTTTTCACCCACAATGCCCTATTACCAACATCCACATTGTTCACCATGCTCTCTTTCGAGTTGCCTTGGAAATCCATATTATGAACTACTTGTTCTTCCATTCTCCATCATGGAACGCACTCTTTTCTTTCCTCTTTGCTTCTTATGATTTTACTTTCTTTCATCTCTATTATCTTTGGATCCTTCTTGTCTTCCTCCAGAAGCTTGTGTTAAGTCACTCCCCTCCCAGGTATCCTCCGCCGACGATTAACCCCTTTTGATGAAGGGTATTGGCAAGGAACCTGCGCGCCCTCGCTCCCACCGCTCCTGTTCACAATCCTCTCGTTCTCATGGTCCATTCCCCTCCACTGTCTCGTCTTCCTCCTACATCCTCCTTGTCAGGACCCCACTCATATCCTTATGGTCTCCCGCAAAGCATCCAAGTAGCCCCTGAGCCAGCTCATTGGGACATTATCTATAATGCGGATGAGACTTGGAATGACAACGAGGAAGCCAACTACTCTGTGCACGGAGAATCGGAAACAGGAATGCTCCAGCCAATGAACGATGAAGTCTGGGAAATCGGCATTGATCAACTCGATCCCAGTCCCATGTTGAACTACAACAGGACTCTTCGCCGTCGGAATCCTCTGGATTTCGAATACTTTCATCCAGATTCACAGGAACATTCCGCCCCCTGCATGTTGAACAAGAAGTTGCCAGACTGAACGTCGTTGTTCTCAGGAACGACGGAAGCATGCCAGGAAGTCCCATAACTCAGGCCAGTGATGATCCTTGGGGTGATGCAAACTTCCAGGAATGCAGAAACCATCTAGGTCACTCGGAGTTGACCATAGGACGGGGAAAGTGTTATGATCGCTCCAAGCAATAATGGACTTAACATTTTCTTTTCATTCAACCCCTATCTATTTCCTTCACGAATTCACATGCATTCCTTTCATCTCCGCTCTATCGCTTCCAGTCACACATGCGTATCTAATCTCCCATATCCATGCTTCTTGTTCACATTAGATCCGCATTGCTGCCACAGCGTACATGCACACAATGCATGTCCGGCTACATGCCTTTACCTCATGTTACCCGGTATCACAGATACTTACCTTATATAGTAGTAGCACTGCATGGTCCGTGCACACATGTACTTAGTATATAAACCCCAATGCAGCGCCAGAGAACACTAGTCTTGTTCTCTCGGAGTTTCCCCTACAGGCAACTCTACTTCTCTTCTCTCTCGTCTTTCTCTCAGTTCAAGTGACCTAGCGATAAAGGCTTCACTTAAGTGTGAGTCCTTTAGGGTTGTTTCAATTAGCACTCAAATGGAAGTAAGAACATCGGCGTCAGGAAAACCGAATAGCACACAATGATATATCACTGTGCAGTCTCGCTGCATCCACCCGCCAATTTGCTTTAGCTGAGCAACACCTTGACTGAAATGGCAAATGCCAGGGATTAAGGGAAGGACAGAGAAGCGGAAATCTAATTCACGAGCGCTGAGCATGTTGGTGCACCACCTTAAGTCGTGATCCCAGAAAAAGTGATGCCAATAGTGCAGGCACTCAGGAGTCAAGAACCGTGAAGGACAAGAAAGGGGCCAGTCCCAGAAAAAAGATGAGGAGACTCCATTGAGACGATATTGTTTGCACTCTGCAAAGTACTCCTCAACATTGTCAGGGTCCACCTTGATGGATTGGAGCTGGGTTCAATGTATAGTCGCCTGTTCGACGTTGACATGGGTTCGGATTTCCAAATTGGTCATACTTCGCAAGGGAAACAGGAGATGTTAATCCTCAGACACAGGCCACCATTGTCAGAGTCCATATTTCTCCAAGGTCTAACTCCAGCAGAGATCTGGAGGGATTGAGATTGGTGGACCGAAGTCCGGAGGGAGAGGACCAAGTCCGAAGGTAGTGGACTGAAGTCCGTTCAGAGATGATACATAGGGGTTCCAACATTGGTCACTGACTAGTAGCGACATACAGAGGTGTCAGAGGATGGAGAGACCAAGGAGCGGAGGGGGGTGAGGATATCGACACAGGCCTTATGTGTGTGCCCTGCCAGTCCTCACAGATCCTCGTATTTCAGAGGTTCAGAGGATTAAGGGGGAGATAGGGAGATCATAGGGAGTAGTGAGGTTAGAGCAAGAAGACTAGATAGATGAGTGAGCCAAGGGTTTAATGAGATATTCATACTGAAGGTACAACAGAGGAATGCAGGGGTTTTATATAGTACTTACAGACCCGGAGGAAGTCGGTGCCCGAAACTACTAGGCGGAGGCAATGTACATAGGAAGCCACAGCCAGAACAGGCTGTAAGACTGCCAACTAGAATGCAGACTAGAGCTAAGGAGATTAATAAAAAGGTACATGTCTGGAGTTGCGACTCTGTGGATGTCCGATGGAGGAATAGAATTCCTGTACAAGTCCGAGGTTTTCGGGATAGGGCTAAGGAGGATTTCCAGATATTCAGTCCGATGTTTCCTAGATAGGGCTAAGGAGGGTTTCTGGAGATGCAAGTCCAATATTTCCTGGATAGGGGCTAATCTCCAGAGATGAATTCCTAAGGGGAGTTCGATGAGGGAATGGGTGAGGTTAACTCCTAAGGGAGTTTGACGGAGGAGTGACCTTGATTCGAGGGAGCCCAATGGAGTTGGTCAGAGACATACAGAGATGTACGGAGGTGACCAAATAGGGGTTGGAATGGAATATGACAACCATGGCGGCCTCAGGCATGTCGGTGATAAAGAGGCGAAGCAGGGGGTAAAGCAATAATACAAGTTCCCTCCAGGGTCTGACATCATCCTCCCAATGCATGCTGCAATCTTCAGGGGTCAAGAACGATGCTGGACATTGGTGGATAGCCGTGCTTCCAGGACCAAGCAGATTTGGGTTTTGTGATGCAGGAACTGAGGGATGGGGATTAACGCGAGCAGGAGGAATGCATGCGACAAGGCTTTATTGCGAACTTTCATTCTGATATTGGCGAGACTATAAGTAATGGGGCGCAACCCTGCCTCCACACATATTGGTGATGTTTGTTTTGTCGGAGGACAGTATGACACCACAGAGTGTGCCACCACTGTGCTCTATCACTGACTAGTGAGGTGTCTAGGTGTCAGCTTTCCTGATATAGAGAAAGTGGTGGAGCTTGTACTTGCATTTCCCATGCCACGTCACCGCTCATCCACTCTGTGTACAGCTGTACCAATTCATTCTGTGGTGGTGAATAAATGGTATGGGGAAAGATCCATCTCGCGGGGAAAAAGAGGATGGTTGAACAATGCTTTCACACATTCAAGAGAGTCACGAGAGTAGAGGTGCACGGGATTCTTTGTTGGATGGGTGGTTGGAACGATTGTGGAATTTCCAGGGTGGTCTGAAGGGAGCATTTCTGCATGGGAGCGTAGTTCCTTCGCAGACGTAAATGAGAGCGGTAACATCTTATCTGGGCAAGGCAAGATGACATTAGAATGTTGTGCGATCAAGCCAATTAAGACACATGGACATACCAGTTCAAGGGATAGGAAATCATTGATTGCCCTCATGCTGAGTTGTGATGTCAGGAGAAAGTTCGCCATCTGCCAGTCCTGAAGTGTAGAAAAAGGGTAATACAGGTTGAGCTTGCAATAAGTCGAGAAACCGTGCAGTTCGAAGCGAGCAATGAAGGTCTGTCCATCGCCCTTAAGCTGTCTGGCACCCAGGTGGCAGTCGACTATCCAATGTGACATAGATTGCTCGACCAGTATTGCGGCGGATTGAGTTCCGGTTCTAAATCTTCAGATGGATGGTGAAGATCATGGTCTGTGTCTATTGTGCCCATGTCCCACCATGCGGCGGAATCTTCCCCTATGCCTGCCATGGGATTTTCCTCCTCCAAGTGCTCTTGAGTCTGCTGTGTATCTGCGGATTCTCTCTCCGGACTCGGAAGCCACATTGATACTGTCATCCTGTTGGGGAGTGCGGATGATGACTTGCTCAATTGGACGGTTTACCCTACAGGCGGAATTGGGCTGGGCGAGATGAAAAGTGATGCCCTTATCATTTGGAAATAACTTGTAGCACTTGGGGCAGTTAGGCATTGACTGAGAATATGTTACAGGGTCCACTTGTCGATTTTGCTTCAGAATCTTTGAAGGTAGTTGGTTAAACTTTGCTGGCAGGTGCAGTGGGCATAGGGCAATGCATGAACATCGAAGTGATGATCGATTACACTCACTGCCAGTGATCATGTGTAATATTACATAATGTATGATTGTTCTTATACATGTGCTTATGCAGGTGGATACGATGATGTCCTACATGGCGGTCGACATCTGTACCATGGCTCGGTAGTGGCTGGAGATCGCAAAGGGCAATGACTATCAAGGGAGTGCATGAGCAGTAAACCAGGACTTACAATAATGGTCGATAGCGGTGTCGTTCGTTCAGGATTTGGATTGCTAGATGGCTAGGGAAATCTATGGGCAATTGATCCTCCAGGCCCAATCTGGCTATAAGCTGGTGATAGGACAACACTAACTACCAGATAAAACAGAAGAAAAGAAATAGAAACTGATCTGCTGAGTGAGTAAGAAAACTTAGCCAATTGGCTCCCTGGTCGTTCTTCCTTTCCTGATTATTTGTCTAAGGAAAAGTGTTGGTTTCTTCCTAGCTGAGTGTAGGTAATGGTGAGTAGCTAATGAACTACTGAGATACTAGTAATAACTAGGTAAATGTAGCTAGATGTGCTAGCTATAGAAAGACTAGATAACTTGTAAGCTTTGTTGAGCTTCAAGTATGGTGGCTGTGATAGGGGCTATGTGCTGAAGTGGGAGCTTGTCTTATGGTGTAGTTTTACACAGACAAAGCACAAAAGAATTCCATTATTGGAATAGATATAGACAAAATGGTAATATAATGCCTAATATAAAGTTAGCTATGTTTCCTGGGGAAACTATGGTGGCTATGGTGTGGGAAAATACTAGATATGTCACTCCAGTTCACACCACAATATTGGTTATTTATAAACCTGCTATATTGGCAACTGGAGTGAATACAAGTCAGCAAGATTTGCAAGGTGATTTCTTAAGCGAATATTCCCAAGTATTCCTAGGCTAGATTTACTTAGGTTACAGTTGGCAAGTGATATGCCCACTTAGGGATATGCTTATATAATCTGTTTGTATAGGTCGCCTTCTGTGGGCACTTGTTTTCTGCTTAGTACAAGCTACCTAATACAATTGACTAGCTAGCAGTAGTAGTGCTACTTAGTCTAGTCTAATGAGCTCTCTAGAGTTCTCTGCTCTAGATTATTGGCTCTAGATACTTTGTTCTAGATATATTAGCTGCTCCTTTTGCTGGCAGAATCCACTCCTTATATACTGTTATTACATGTGGCTGTGCTCCCATATGTAGCTGCTTTTGGCTATGCATACAGCCAATCCACTCATTGAGGCTCTTATGCTATTGGCTGGCTGCTACAATGATTGGTAAGGATTGGCTCAGCACTTACTCATCTGTTCCTTGAGGCTGTGCACAAAACACAGAACTCTGCACAGCTTTAGGCTGTGCCTTTCCATGGAAACACCCAAACCTTATAATTCCATACATAGAGTCACACAGGTTCATGCTATGCAGCAGTGATCATGTGGCTCAAGGGCTGTGCAGATAAAGCAATGCAATACCTGATAATGTAGTCTACATAGGGGCTTTCCTATATATGGGAGGCTAATAAAGTGTACATAATGTTAGTACCGTCCTAAAGGAATGATTCAGTTTATGGTTGTGGTCGACCATGGCCTTACAAAGGGGGTAAATTTCACTCCTACACACCAAAACCATGGACACAGAGGGCATTGTGCAACTCTTCTTTGAAAAGGTTTTCCCCTGTTTTGGACTCCACAATAAGGTTATCTTGGACCGTGGTCCCCAACTCACCTCTGCCTTTGCTCTAGAACTGGCGAGACTCTTGCAGTATAATCTGCTTCTTTCTCCGCTTATCATCCTCAAACAGATGGAGAATGGAATGGGTCAATCAAGAATTAGAAACCTATCTTTGGATCTTTTTGCCAAGGGGACACCACTGTTGAATAGAGTCTATAGAAGCGTAGAGTACGCCTAACACTCACATGGGTTTATGGATCACTTAGCTGGTAGCGGTGGTTGTGGTAAGAACACAGATGCTATTCGAACTCAGACGATTGAGTTCTAACTTATGTACTAACATGTGTGGTGGACTATTTTCCTTAGATGGATGTCTACACTACTACGATAATGTAAGTAAGTAATGTTAAGAGCTACATGCGTGGTGCCTGTTCAACACTCTCCCTCGCTAATGCTGCGGTATAAGGCATGTAAGCGAACGAGAAGCACACCTTTGCTACAAAGTCATCCGGATGGACATCGGGTTCAGACTTGTGCATTAAGTGAAGTAGGAAGGGAGCAAAAGCTTAGGTTGCTATCGCTTTGTCATAGAAGACTAACCTAGTTGTGATCTGAACTGGTCAAGTTTTATATGACCAAGGTTCTTGGTGAACATATCGGCAGGGTTTATAGCCCCTTCGATAAAGAATAGTTCTACCATTCCTTCACGGATGAACTCTCTAACACCGTGCCATTTGATGTCCACGTGTTTGTTACGTTTTTCAGTAACAGTGTTCGATCCCATGAATATAGAACCCTGATTATCACCACAGATGGGGATAGGTTGTAACTTGTAACCAAGTTCCTCCATTAAGGAGCGCAACCAAACGACCTATTTGCTGCAATCAGAAAGTGCAACATATTCAGCCTCTGTAGAAGAGTAGGCAATGCGCTGCTGTTGGCGCGACTGCCAGCTGAAGATGCAATTAGCTAGTTTAATAAACCAGCCAGTCTGAGAACGACGGGTGTTAGGATCGGATGCCCAATCGGAATCGGTGAATGCGATCATGCCTGCCTTGGAGTCACCATCAAAAATGAGGGAGTAATAGCGAGTACCGACTAGGTACTTGCATATGTACAATGCCCTGTCTAGGTGCTCCTTGGAAGGCTTAGCTGCATGCCTTGATAGGGCTGTCACAGCATAGGCTATATCCGGTCTGGTGCCTAGTGTGATGTATAACAATGATCCGATCACTTGTTGGAAGCGAGATCGCAATTCTGGGTCGACTGGACCATTGTAGTCGAGAGGGTAATACCCCTGTGGAAGGGGAGTGGAAGCCGTTTTGGCATTCTGCATTCCGAATCGCTCAAGTACCTTTTCAAGGTAGGCGCACTGATCAATCATGATCTTGCTGCCATCTCGGCGGATTCTTATGTGCAGGAACTCGGTTGCAGGACCTAGGTCTCTGCATTCCCACTTGCGCATAAATGCAGTTTTTACCTCCGCTACTATGGCCTTGTCAGGGCCACAGAATAAGGCGTCGTCTACATAGATGATGGCAACCACCATAGTGGTGCCTGTCTTCCGGTATAGGAAGATTCCGGCATCGGACTTCAGACGTTCGAAGCCGAGGTCTTTCATGGACTCGTTTAGAGTCTCCCACCAGACTAATCCAGCTTGTTTAAGGCCATACAGGGCACGTCGAAGACGGAGCACTTTGTACTCTTGCCCAGGGATTATGAAACCTTTGGGTTGTTTCATGTAGATCTCCTCGTTTAACTTACCATATAGGTAAGCGCTTCTTACATCGAGTGCTTCAATGTGCCAGTTCTCTAAGGCTGCGAGTGCAAGCATAAGCCGCACAGTCTCAAACCTTACAACTGGGGAGAAGATTTGGTCGAAGTCGATTCCTTCTTGTTGAGAGAATCCTTTTGCGACTAATCGTGCGCGTTTACGACCATCAGGTTTCTGATCGAAGACCCATCGGTTTGATATGACCTTACGCCCTTTCAGGGGGTCAACCAGTTCAAAGACTTTACGCTCTTTGAGTATGTCTAGCTCGCGTCGACATGCGGCTTTCCATTCCTTTTGTTCTGCCTGGGGCAGTTTCTGTAAGTCTTTTAGACTCCATTCACGTAAGGGTTTAGCTTCTGCAGTTGCTAACCCGAGTGGGATTGCCTTTGACATCAAAAATGCGGCCAATCCAGCTTCCCCTTCACGACTTAATCATTCGACCTCTGCTTCACTGTCAGAGTCAGGAGCATCGGCAGGGGCGGGAGGCGCATTAGAGTCGGGAAAATTGCCAGGCATACCTTGTGGCAGAGGCTGTGGCTGCCTTGGTCTAGAAGGACCAGGTTCCCGAGAGTCAGGCCAGCGCGATTTGCGCTCGATCTCCTTAACCTGCTCAACCGGGTGCTTATCCCCGTAAACATTGTCGGGCCTGTTAGGCACATGATGCTCACATTGGGGACGAGCGGGGGCAGGTGGGATCGCGGGTGGTGCCCCACGACCTTTCTTAGGTGCACGTGGTGGGGGCGGTGCTGGGCGAGGCGAGGGTGTGCGAGGAGGGATGGGAGGAGATGGTACTCTCGGAGCGGGTTGACTGGGTCGATAGTCGTCGTCATCAGCAGCAGGCACCAGTGGTCCTTGTAAAGGGCCGGGCTCAGCGGCAACAGGTGGCACTGGTTGCACAGCAGGATGCGTGCGGGGTGATGCACAGCGGGGGAATCGCGTCTCATCGAAGATCGCGTGAGCGGAATGGAACAAAACATTGTTGGGGGAATGCATAAAGAGGAAATTGGTATCATTTCCTGGTGCAACTCCCAGGTACACCATCAGTTCGGACTTAGGGGCCATTTTATTGGCCCTCACATCGTCCGGAATGTGCACGTATGCGGCACATCCGAACACGCATAGATGTGCTACGTCCGGTTGTTGCTTATGAAGTAACTCATAAGGAGTATGCCAGTTGTGGCGGCGTAGTTGTCTAGTGGCCGTCAACGCAGCATCTTTTGTGCGCAGAAGACTAACCCACACCATTGATGTATAGTCATCAAGGAATGTGATTATGTATTTATACCGATGGTATGAATTGGTGGGGAAAGACTTTAAGTCTGAGTGGATCAATTCAAACATGTGGGTGGCGCATCGCTCAGTTGGAGGGAAACTCCTGTTAGGTAGCTTTCCCATAGCACAGCCAGGGCAGACAGAGTCCTCAGAAGGGATCTCAATGTCAGGCATAGACTTGACGTGCTTACGAGCATGTCGGATAACGTCTTTGGAAGGGTGTCCAAAACGTCGATGCACTATTTTGTACGTGATAGTACGTGTCATGTTTGCTGATTGTCCTTTCAGCGGTAGCGCCTCAATTGTATACATTCCCTGACCTAAGCGGCCAGGAATGAACGGGGCAAGGATAATGCCATCACTGTATGTAACTGTGATTTGCTTAATGTTACCATGGACTTTCGCACCATGTGCAAGTAATAGGCCTAGGGAGACTAGGCGGACACCAGAGTTTGGTATATGTCCTACATTGTGTAGCTCTAGGATGTGCGATTTCTTTGTCGCACTATCCATCCAGCGCACTAGTACTGTTCCTTTGCCTTCGACGTAGATAACACCTGAAGCAGTAAAAACCGGTGGATGGTCTTTTCTACTATCTTCTCATAGGTGACGTAATCTGATCGCTCAGGGATGAAGTGCATTGAAGCACCTGAATCTAAGATCCAGAAATTGCCTTTTGGGCATGCACACTTATGTCTCGAAGAGGAGGGGGCGCTGTATTTTCACCATGCGGTAGGTACAGGGTATGTGTAACTACAGTGTCCATGTCAGAAACGGAACAGTTTACATTAACTACTCGAGCGGGTAAATTCGCATCCAGAGAGTAAAGACTGTTAGTTCGAGAAGGTACAGGTAGTGAATTCACTTGCCTGGCGATTCACGGGATCATCTGCGGGAAGTCCTCATCGCTGCTATGAAAAGCAGTGGTGGTGATGTCCCGGTCTATCTCTGAGCCGTAGACGTCCAGCATGTCTTCGCTATCCCAAGAGGACTGCAGTGGTGGGTCAATGGCGCGCTTTCGGGAGCGGCAACCACATTTCAGAGCGGGGGCGGCGGGCACGTCCGTGTCGGTATCAGAGGAAATCTGAACAATGCCGGTCGGAAAACAAAACATCTCAGAATCCCACATTCTATTCTGAAGGGGAGTCTTGCTCACCTTGCGTTTCTCCCAGTCCAATCTCCAGATTGTTTCGATCGACGGATGAACGTCTAGCCTTTCGGCCAGGGAGAAAGCCTCCAGTATGCGGGTATCGGCAGGAGCGCCACTTTGCCCTTGATAGAGCTGAGGAGAGACGTGGATGGCGAGCCGGGGATCCTCGGTGGCAGGCGTATCGACGATGGTGGTGATGATGGTGGCGGAGGCGATGTGGGCATGGTCTTGCGACTTTGCCTTCTTCTTGCCTCGATGGGTCTTCTTCCCTTTCCCGTCAGCGCTAGCTTCCCCTTGCTGCTGCTGCTGTTGGAAAGAGGGGTCGTTGCCCTTCCACTTCACAGCCAAAATCTTGTTAGCCTGCTGAGCAGGCTTGCCACCACCCATCAGGGAGCGCTGGTCCCACGAGAGGACTGCAGCTTTGTGGATGTCCTCGACGGATGGGTCCTTGGCCTTGCCGGCCGTGTCCTTGGCCTGGACGATCATCTGAGTGACAACGTCCATAGAAGCAGGGAGCTTTGCCAGAAGCAGCATCGCCTGAATCTTGGCGGGAAATCAAAGCCCACGGCAGTGAGCCGCATGAAGAGGTTCTCTGCCTTGGATATGGGAGGGGCAGGGTGCGACGCATGAGGGATTTTTACATCCAATAGCTCTTTGAAAAGAGCGTATGCTCCGGCCAGTCCAGGTGCGGAGTACTCAGCATGCAACGCCTTCATGAGATCGATTGCATTGACATGATTCGTGTACTTTGCCCTAATGGGCTCAGAGAGGTAAAGGTTGACATTGCCAACCAACGTGTCATTTGCCCGTATCCAGGCAATAAAATCGTTGCGCTCATCGCGGTCCATCATTGGAGTCGGGTCCGCAGGACAAGAGATCTCTAAGGCCCAGGTGCAGCCAGTAGACTGCAAGTAGGCCTTGATGGCAGGGCTCCAAGCCTGCCAGTTGGTTCCGTTGAATACGGGGATACGAGTATCTTTGGAGGAAGACGACATGTTAAGAAGAGTCTGGAAAGCAACAGCGTCAGCGTGCAGTCCAGACATGGGTTCATTACTGTTGGCGTCAGGAACAGCATTTAAGCGTTCACTAATGCCTACGATCGCAACAGCAATAGTGAGCATGAGAGTTAGGCGACTGGTGAGTTCAGCCTTGCGGCGAACGTCACTGTGCACTAACGGGGCTCATAACCTGTTGAATAGAGTCTATAGAAGCGTAGAGTACGCCTAACACTCACATGGGGTTTATGGATCACTTAGCTGGTAGCGGTGGTTGTGGTAAGAACACAAGATGCTATTCGAACTTAGACGATTGAGTTCTAACTTATATACTACATGTGTGTGTGACTATTTCCTTATATGGATGTCTACACTACTACAATAAGTAAGTAAGTAATGTTAAAGAGCTACTGCGTGGTGCTCGTTCAACAACCACCCAATGGTTGGACCTATTGCCAATGGCGGAATTCTGTCACAACTCCTCCGTTCATTCGGCAAGACTCCATTCTCACTCATGATGGAATTTGAGCCGAGAGCCGATCCATCATTTGGCAATACCACCTTCTTACCCGCTTTGGAAAAATGCCTTGGTGACCTCGAGGAGGCTCACAAGGAAGCAACCACCACACACAAAAAGGCACAACAATACATGTGCAAACGATGACCTGCACGAAATTAGTATTGTGCTGAGTCAGAACACGAACTCTTAGATTTCCAGCATAATCTATGGCTGGAATATTCTGTTATCTCATGTACAGGTAGACCACTATGTAGGCTACCTTCCCACCAAGTTTCATTTTCTTACCCACAATCCTCAAGGAGATATTCACAAATCATTGTGAAGTCCCTTACGCTAGTGTATACTACAGCAAGTCCATAATGAGATCAACTGACAACCATTGGAAAGGGCGAGTAGAAGCCACCGGCATGGGGGTGAGAGGAGGAATGGTAGGATAGGTGTTGACTTTGTTAGCCTGGCAAACGGTGCAGCCATGGATGAAGCAGCGCACATAAGCGATAAGACCGGCCACCAATAGTCATGTTATACCGCATCAACAGTTCAGTAGTAACTGCCATGACCACCCACAGGAGAGTCATGGATAATATGGAGTAGATCGTTCTGGTGAGCTTCAGGAACGTAGGCCTGATTCTTGAAGTAGAGGATGGAATCTTCATATCACCAGTTGTGAATAGATGAATGAGGGATACCGGAAATACTGCTATGAAGGTGCTTCAACTGGTCGATCATGAAGCCATCAGAGGTGGTTGACTGTTTGATAGCAGTCTGGAGGTTGGTGTCTATTTTCTGCAGAAAAAGTTCTCCCGGTAGGAGGACCACGTCGGCATTATCTTTCGAGGTGTCTGCCATGTCCCGCAAGAAAGAGTGTCAGCTGGGCCCATTTGGGTCCCAGGAAGATGTTGGAACAGGAGGTCATAGTCCTGTAAAGTCAAAAGCCATCTAGCTTGCCGCCTAGAGAGCTATCATGGGTCCTTGAAATAGCACAGATTCTTGTGGTCGGTCAGTTCTAGTGAGGTAATGGAGCCACTCCTCAAGTGCCCAGAGAACAGCGAGAAGTTCCCGGTCATAGATGTTGTAATTATGTTTAGCAGGGGAGAACATCTTGGAGGAGTAACAGCAGGGGTGTAGGTCACTGTTGCTGTCTTTTTGCATGAGTACCTCCCCTGTGGTGGTCAGGGAGGCATCAGTCATGATGTAGAATGGTTTCAAGGTATCTGGCATGGTCAATACCGGCCTAGAGGTGAAGGCTTGATGGAGGGAATTGAAAGCCTGTTGTTGCACATGCGTCCAGGACCACAGCTCCCCTTTCTTTGTCAAATCCAAGATTGGCTGAGCAAGTTCCGAGAAGTTGGGGATGAACTTGCAATAAAAGTTGCAGAATCCAATGAATGAATGGACTGCACATACTGATTTTGGGGATTCCCAGTCATTGGTTGTCGAGAGCTTGGTGGGGTCCATCTTGATGAGACCCTCACGAATGACCATACCGAGGAATTCTACTTTGTCGGCGTTGAACGTGCATTTTTCCAATTTGAGACCGAGTTGATTATCCCACAGGCGTTCCAAGACACGTCTCGTTCTTTCATGATGCTCCTTGAGATCCTTGGAGTGGATCAGCATGTTGTCCATATAAATGATTAGCCACCCTTCCACGACCATCTCCTTGAAAATGAAGTCCATGAACGACTGAAAAGTTGCAGGACTGTTGAAAAACATGACGAGAGGCTTGAAGAGGGCAAAGGGCATGATGAACGCCACCTTCCAGATATCTTTTATCTTGATCCGGACATTATTATAGCCCCAGCGTATGTCCATCTTCGTGAAGTGTTTGGACCCTTTGAGTTGATCCATCAAATCGCTGATGAGAGGAAGTGGATAGGCATTTTTGATGGTGTGCTCATTGAGGTATTGATAGTCCTGACACGGTTGAAGATTACTGTCCTTCTTTGAGACAAAGAAGAACAGGGATGCCACGGGGGAGTTGGAAGGTCGTATACATCCAGCCTTCAAGTATTCATCAATGAAATCTTTACATGCCTCTCATTCCTTTGGGTTAAGCTGGTAGGCCTTGGCAACCTTGAAGGAGTCATCCAGATATATGCCGTGATCGAATGTCCTATAAGGCAGAAGGGGTCCGTTGTTTCTCTTTTGGAAAACATCTTTAAAGTTGTGAAACTCCCATGGGAGTTCTACCTTTGCCTTCTTCGTGTCCTGAGCCTGGGCAAGTGAAGTCAATATTGTTGTTTTTCTAATGGAGGAAGATGCATTCGGGCGAGGATGTGGTGCACGGTCGGTTCCATGTCGGGAGTGGTTGGATGACCTACAGCCAACCTGATGGCATATAAAGCATTGGTTTTTCCACATGTACTCAGTGCACTGAGTTGGCAATAGACATATGGCATCTACGTCCATGGTGTACGGGTCACGAGGTGAGTGTTGAGTTGTCGCGGGACCAGGGATATGGGCTACTCTGTGGTACAGGATTCCTATGCACCAAAGCTGCTGTTGGAACTGTCCAGCTTTGGCAATCCAGGCCTTGTAGTCCTTGGGAATGTTCTTGCAAGATAGTACCATGGTTGCAAGACAGGTGCTAAGACCGTTGATGAACCACTCGATAAGAGCGTTGGGGTCGGTGATTCCTGACTTCTCTGCTAGCAGTTGAAAGAGGGAAGCATATGTAGTGAACCCATCATCTTCCCTGGTAGAGATCTGCTTTAGTTTAGAAAGGTCTGTCCTAGCCTTGGTGGCTAAGTCGTAAGGTGAGAATGTAGACTCAAATGCCTCTGTCATCTTGTTGAAGGTCTTTTCATTATTCGCAATTTTGGGATTCACAAGGTTCATCAGCCATCCTTCGCTAAACGTCTTTTCACAGCCCCTACTAACTTTGTTGAGGAAAGTAAGGGACTTAGTTGTATCCGTGAATAGTCCAGTGTTGATGAGGAAGTAGGCTTTCATCAATAGGAGCCATCTGTTGGCATCCTCTGACTCTCTGGTAAAGTCCTCAGGGAG